>PISX010027738.1:0-22614 GCA_004024625.1 Mellivora capensis | reverse complement strand
CGCCCCCCGCCCCGCCGCCCCCGCCCGGCCGCCCCCCGCCAAAGCGGACTCTGCCTTCTCCCCGCAGAGCCACTCTCAAGAATGGGCAGGAGGTTTGTCTCAACCCCGAAGCCCCCATGGTCAAGAAGCTCATCAACAAGATGCTGAACAAGTGAGTCGTGCCTTTTACTCACACGTGGGACGAGAGCCATGGGTCACCACTCCTGGCAGGTGCCCCCGGGAGTTTTTATCAAGGGTTTAGCTGAAGGACTGAAAATCAGGGACTCTGCAGTGATTCCCTGCCCTAAGTGTAACCTAGGCTCCACTTTTGATTTTTCCTGTAACCCCAGGGAAAGGACTGAATCTCTTTAAGTCTCAATAAGGTGGAAAACAAACAAACAAACCACCAGCTACTTCAAGTGTTTGCTATGAGGTTTAAGTGATGTCCCAAATGGAATTTTTTTAGTCCACTGTGACATTACATTCCAGCTTTTTCAAGCTAATAATACAATTGGGATCACAGGCCCCTTATTCCTAATTAGACAGGATCCAGGAGCCTGGCATTTTCTGCCCTGTAGGGCAGTGATGTAGGTGGTGGCTACATGGCTGGGGGGTTATGCAGTCAATTTATCGAATCCTATTAATAGCAACAATTTTCTCCTCACAGGGCCAGCACCAACTGAGATAGAGAGAAGGCAGAAGCCTATGGCTCACTGTTGCAGACTTAGTGAAATGGGGCCAGAAGACGAAAACCTCTGAGACTCCCTGGGCTGTGTTTTAATGTATTTTACTATTGCCGAAGAGTATTCTTCTATTTTTTTTTAACATATGTATTTATTTATTTATTTATTTATTTTCTCAAAGCTAGCATATTAATGTCCTAGCTAATATTTAAAGACATGATTTGGGTAATTTGCTGTACTCTTATTTTAAAATTTTAAAATGACCTTTTAAAAGGTCATTTTCATGTTCCATCAAAGCTGGTTCAGCTCTATTATTTAATTTGTAGATGAAGAATCTTAAATATTCTTCATTCATTAAGTTATTATTTCGGGGGGGGGCTGGGGGGAAACCATGCCATATCATTCACCATGATAAAGGCTGGAGATAAATGGTGTGGGATCTAAGCAAATACATCCCTGTTAAGGTTGTGGGATGTGGGCGCACATCTGCTTTTGTACTGTTGAGAAGAATGCCAATTGTTATTTATTGAGGGAGTTTCACAGTATGTGGTCAACATTTCTGATGTTGAAGCTTTAAAAACTCCCAATGTTTTAAATATCCCTTGGACATTTTATGTCTTCCTTGTAAGGCACAATGCCTTGTTTAGTGTTAATTATGTGGTGTTTCTCTATGTCTTGGAATAGAGAAGTCTAAATATTTATTGATATGTTTTTACAAATAGCATGAAAATAAAGCTATTTACAAAAGTTTCTTGTTTAGTTTATGTTTATTTTTCTTTTTTCCTTCTTGATCTGTTGTTCCTTCTGAATACCCACGCACTGTAAGTTTGTAACAGGCTATAGGTCACACCCACCTCTAGACTGCTGCGAGCCTGGGCACCCCTTCGTTCCACTCCTGTTCACAAAGGTGTATTTGATGCTTTTTCCAAGTCCTTGCAGTCCCCCACCTTGAGAATCTCCGTTTTACTGAAAATACTCATTTTGCTTCGGTATAAACAACTGTTATTTAGTCGGAGCTCTTTAAAATTTTACGAATGTTAATACATGTTTTTTAAAAAGAGCTCTCATTTAAATTATCTTGTGAAATGGTTTTTCAATTATACATTCTTTTCCCTCTTAATGAAGCTGGGGGCTAAACTGTAAATTACATTCTTCCTTAGAACCCGCACTATTTGTGTAATGGGGGGAAAAAGCAGAAAAAGTGAGTTGGCTGAGTGTTTCAACTGCCTAGGGTCTAAGTGAGAAGGTCTTATGTTCTTATCTCAAGATGTAGACCGATAACAATCACCAAGGGTAATACTGTCCCAGTGCTTCACAAGTATAGTGATGGTTCAAATATTTCGAAACCTGCAAGTTTGGATTTAAATGCCCCCTGGGTCAGTGGGAGTATATCCAGCTTTCACAGCAGAAACAAAGGCTGTCATCTCATGACTTGGAAAGCATCTGAGCCGCCTGGAAGAGAATGTATTCTCAATCTGAAAGGGAGGAGAATTTGTGCACCTCTGGGGAAGGCCAGGTAGGATGTGTGCCTGCCTCTGACTCAGGATCTATTTCCCGGGCACATTTGTAGCCTTCAGCAGGAGGAAGTGTGGCACAAGCCCACACTTGTCTTAAGTTGATGGGTAACTGCAGACAAGAAACAGCGACTTGGAGCCTCTATGCTCTTCCCTGAAAATTAAGTATACTAGTCTCTTCATAACTCCTATGGTACTTGCTCAGAATGAGGGAGATGAGACAGAACAGCAATCTTTAAATATCAAGGTAAACACATGCAAACCATTCTGGAAGATCCAGAAATGCCGGCACCAACTCCTTCCTTAACCCCAAGTCAAGGCCAATGTGTTTTAGGCGGTGGGACAGAAAACTTCCTTGGGTTTCTCAGTGTTCTTGTAAAAGTTCTCGCCTCTTCACATACCCTGAGTGTTAATCTGTCATGTTCTAGTGAATTGCTCTGATCCTAAGAGATGATAAAATTTTTCTAATCTCCTAAAAGAGGACCCAATGGTTACATCCAGGCACAGGCTTCAGGTTAAGCCTCAGGGTGGTGGGAGACTGGAATGTTAGCTCTCCAAATATTTACAGGTCAAAAGAGATAAAACCACAGACTTTGGAGGCACCCAAAGGTCTTATCAGGGGAGACCGGGGTAATCTGACTCTTGGAAAGATTTACTTATATAACACGGGGTTAGAGTTGGGATTTAGTTTTAGCAAGTTATGAAGGAGACCCTTCGAGGAGGACAATGGAACAAGTCCTCCTTCCCCTTTATAAGCAGAGACGATTGTATCCCCCAGCCCCCCTTTTTGGAGTGAGACAACTCATCTGGCTTTCGCCACATTACCCCAGGCATAAGGCCTGAGACAAGCAGGAAGTGACACTTCTGCTTTATTGACTCACTGGGAAGTAATAAATAAGGAATCTTTCTGATGCAGAACATCTCCATATGCATTCAGGATAAAATTTTCAGATATGAATATGACAAACTCCACTTTTCAAGTTAACAAGGTGACTGAAAAGAAAGATGAAGAAGCTTCAGCTGGTTCATGCACTGTTTGAGAGAATAGGCTGTGAAGAATCAGACTGGTCTGACCCTGGCTTCCCATTCCTAACACCGTCTGTGTGACTAGAGGTCAAATTTCTTCATTCATCGAAACCTCATTGCTCCTCTCATAAAAGGGGTACAAGAATAGAATCTCCTCCTTGTAGTTGCTACAGAATGAAGCATTGTAATTTGAGTAAATTGCTAAGCAGTGCCGAAGAGATGATGGTGACCCCTGAATTCTGGAGAGGAAGGGGAGCGATCTGACCCAAGCACCAGTGTTCTGTTGCTGTTGCAACAAATCATCCCAACGTTAGTAGCTTAAGACAATACAAACTTATTCTCTTCTAGTTCTGGAGGTCAGAAGACAGAAGTTAGTTCTACTGGACTAAAGTCAAGGTGGCCTCAGTGCTGGTACCTTCTGAAAACCCCAGGAGAGAGTCCATTGCCTTGATCTTTCCAGCTTCCGGAGGCCATCAACCTTCCACAGCTCATGGCCATCTTTCTGAAACTTCCCGGCAATCAGCATGGCCTTCTCGATCTCTTTCTTGTCCTTCAGCACTGCTACCTCCCCTTCTGTCTGATTCTGACTTCTGCATCCCTTTCATGAGAATCCTTGTGATTATATCAGGCCCACCCAGGATAATCCAGAATAATCTTCCCATTGCAAGATCCTGAATGTAATCATACCAACAAAGTTTATTTTACAATGAAGGTAGAAGTTATATACGAATCGCATAGGTTCTGGGGATGAGAATGTGGACATCTTTGGCGACCCATTATGCAACCTTCCACAAGAGACCTGAATTCCAGTGTTCAAAGCACTTTTCATTAGACTAACAAATTGTACCTAAAACTACCTAAGAAGGGCAGTTTGAGATTGTGGGAGGAACCAAAATGGTACCAACACTGGCTAATGGTCAATAAATGCAGCTACTGTTAATGTTCCTAAGTTAAACCAAAGGAGATTTGAGTCTTTTCTCCAGATTCCTGCTTCAAAGTGAACCCAAATGTATTTATTGCACAATGGGAGGGAAGACATGAATGATTGGAAAAGCAAGAAGAGGGTCTGGGGCTGCATCTACCGTGGGTCCTCCCGCTTGCCCTTGTGAAAACGTATACAATTTCCGGACAGGAGCAGCTCTGTTTCGAAGCTCCGTTTTCCTTTCCAATGAACTTTTGAACTGGACAAAGGGAACTTTAAAACTGGGTCAGTCAGGGTGATTGTTTTGCAAGCAGTTGTTGGTAAAACCAACAGGACAGTTGGTGGCCAGACTCAAAACTGCTGGTCTGCCTTCCCGAGAGCAGACTAGTTCATCAGCGCATACGAAGAGGGGTCTCACCAGACAACACCAATATATTGGATCAACGTGTGAACACAGATAGCTCAATCTGTTAGTACCAGTCAGGACTTTTTTTTCCCCCTTCCTCCTCCCTTACTCAAGTCATGTGACTGCCCCTCCCCCAACCCTTCTTCTGCTCATAAAATCTTTGCTCCCTCAGCTTGGGTGCGGCACTTTCCTGGTTATGCTGGAATCTGCCTTCCCTCCTGGAATGGCCATCCGGAAACTCCAAATAAAGGCCTTTGTTTTTCAGTTTTGCCTCCTTTTCTCGGTTGACACTCATAGATATGAAAACTTTCCTGTAGCAAACTAAAAAGGCAAGAGAGGGTATCACATGAAATCGTCCACATGAAGTTGAGATATGGAGTACCAGACAGCCTTCCGCTGGGAACATCAAGACAGCAAGTGGAGGACAGAGTATTTGAGAGGATGGCCACCGGTGGATGAGGACGGGAACAATGTTCTTTCTTCAGATCAGTCTTAGAACAGTGAGACGTAATGTGACCATTGACTCTGAGAAACCAACAGGACATAGTAATGGAAGCAGCACCTGAGGTTTCCTGGGAAAGAAGCCAGGACCGAAGAAGAGGAATGATGGGTGATCCCACTCTGTGAAGATGATTTCTTGTTTGGGAGTCCTTCTGAGATATCTCTAGAGAATTCCAGAAACTGACAAACTGTGAGCTCTATGAGAGATAGACGTCCAGCAATACCAATGTAGATTAGTGGTTTCTCTGCTGGAACAGAAAAATTTTAAGATGAGAGTCCTGTTTTATCTAAAGGTTTCCATAAAGCAGAGGCTGAGGCAGAAGTCTTCAGGGTAGCATTTTATTAAGTTCACCAGCCCACATGCAGGACTTTGTCTTCACCTGTGTGTGCGGCGTTCTGGGGAAACGTTTCATCCTCTGCCCTCAGAGGGATAGCGACAGGTGACTAGGATTGTACCTTTTACTTTGAGCAATCCTCTGAAAAGAAAATGAGGCTGACCTGGGCAGACGTGAACAGATCAAATGGACCCAGACCTGAAGCAGCCAATTAGAATTCAGAGTCTGCTCTTTGGACCACAAAACACACAAGTGCACAGACCACCTAACTCAGTGCCCTCAGAGCTATCTAAGTACAAAGCAAGGAGGAGAACCAAGGTTTGAATATTAGTCCAATTTAGAGGACCATCAAAGAGGCCTGTGGATTGACTGTGACTCTAGCCTCATCTGTGAGCATATGGTAGAGCCACCACCTCCCTTTGCTTCTCCAGAATCCCCTCAGACCCCTCTCCATGAGCCACTGCAGTGTGGGCTAAAGAAAAGTTATGGCTACTGTGACCACCCTTGAAAGGAAAAAAACCAGTCTCTTCCTCTTCTTGTGATCTTGCCAAATTACTTACCTCATCTGAGTTTCCTTGTTGTCCTCATCGGTAAAATAAAAACAATCCTTGCAGCATTGTTGTAAGGTTTCAAGATAGATACACTAAAAGCTGGGCTTTTATCAGTCTTTATAGACACAATTCAATGACACATCCCCTTGTGAGGACAAATGAGATATCCTGATTATTGAGGTTATGCATGTAAGGGCCTGTTTAGCCAGAGTGATTCCACCCAGTTAAATGGTGATTTTTGTTGTTTATGCAGTAAAACTTACACTGACACTGCCCCCCTCACCCCTCCAGGGGACTTACTTAAAAGCAAGTCAGGGAAACCAGTCCCAGGTAACAGAGCCCAAACACAAGGGCAGGTTAGGCCAGGTGGAGACATCCAATCAGTGGGGCACGCATCCTGTCTCCCTAGCTACCAAGGAGTGTGGGCCTCGCCTTTTGGGTGATAAGCTAGTTCAAATATCTACTATAGGGTAAATTGTGATTCAATTGGTCATTTGTGTGTGACCTAGCATGACTATGCAGCTTTCTCTGTGTGTTACAATCTCATTGGCCACCTGTGTGTGGCCAGGCCCAACCACATGGCTCTTGCCCTTTAAAAGTTAGTCGGTAAGACAGGGAAGGGTTGCCCTCTCTGTAAGAGGCGACCTGACCGGTTGGTTTGATTCTTGATGCTTGGCATGAAATAAAGCTTTGCTTGACCTTCGCTTTGTATCAGTCTTGCTCCTTTGATTACAGACCCAACAATGCACATAGTGGTACTGTATCAGTACCTGTATTATTTAAAGGATTTGACTTATTGATGCAGAAAATAATGTTAAATATGACATAACCAAGACCATTTAACAAAACAATGAATAGAATTTGAGCTCATAAGCCACTGCCAGTAATTCAGTTTTGAGAACTTTTGAAGCTTAACATACTGCTCTTGACAGGACAAGAATTATTAATTTATCAGTCAATGGTAGATTCCATTAAGACCTTAAATATGATTGAGCAAGTAGACATAAAAGACAAAGATACATGAAAGCATATTCATTTCCTGCTTTGTGCAAACATGGTTTTTAAAAAGATGCACAGACTTTCTCATGACAATATTCTCTAAATCATCATTAGCTGAAAATGACATTGGATCTGCTAAAAAACAAAATTCAACTGAATAATTTTGAAGATCTACTTGGCTTCGTTAAACCATTAATGAATCAGGCAGCATTCCATGTAGCAAGTAGAGGAGAGCTCCGCTGAGCAAGACAACAAGAAAGGTTCTTAAAAAAAAAAAAAAAAAAAAAAAAAAAAAAAAAAATTCTTATTTATTTATTTATTTTTGAGAAAGGAAAAGAAAGAGAGCCTTCCATCTCACAATCCTGAGATCATGATCTGAGCCAACATAAGAGTCCAAAGCTCAACTTACTGAGCCACCCAGATGCTCCCAACAAAAAAAGTTCTTGAAGGTAGAAAGAGAGCATTAAAAAAAGAGAAGGAAAGTTGGAAGAGAGGAAGGGGGGAAGGAAGAAAGGAAGGAAGATATTAGCAAGGAATGCATTGTTTAGACAAAGCCATCCTAGAAGACATCTATCGGTAAATTTCCTAGTATTGACCTGGAGATTCCATATTGACCTGGAGATTCCATTTTGACTGGTTAAAGATTACAGTACTCTGGGAATGCAGTTGAAACTGCATTTAGATAAGGTAGTAAGTCTTGGTTTACTGATTTGAGGTTTTAATCCAGTGATGTCATGTGGGGTGTTTGTTTGTTTGTTTGTTTGTTTGTTTATAGATCTTTCAAAGTTGCACAGTTCCACTCCCAAAAAATAATAAAGCAAAAAGTTTATATCTCTGTTAACAAATTTATGACATTCTGTACTCCCATCCCTCCCAAATAAACAAAATAGAAAAATAAATTTTACTTCCTTATTGACTTGGAAATACCCCTCTGATAATCTTTTCCTTTCAGTCTTCAATAGGGAAAGAGAAAGCCATAAAAATTAACCTCCAGATTGCAGTCCATAAAGAACATTATTGTGCTAAATCCACCGAGGTCTGAAATCAAAGGTGCCTACTGAGATCTCACAAACTTTTTTTATTTTTTCCTTTTATCCACTGGAGTGTTTCATAAAAAAAGAAACTAGATCTAAAGAGATTTTTTTTTTTGCTTTAAGCAAAATAAAAACTGTGAAATATCTAAAATTAAACCAGACATACATGCAGATTGTCAAGTGTCAAAGAAGTCTATGTAGAGGCAGAACAAAATCTATTAATTACCTTGAGATACTGACTACAGTGGTTTGTACTTCTTTTATTAAGGATGTTAGTAGAAATACGACTGCAAGACAATCTCAGATAGTTATTTTAATGTTGGGTTGCTGATGAAATTATATTCATCTGAGATATCACATTTCATTATCACATTAATAAAATTTCAGAATGAGACAGTTAATTTTATGCTTCTATAGGTTATCTTGATGACACTAGTCTGTAGGAGCCAAGGGCAGGCTGCCCCAAAGTATGCCACTTTGGCACACTGATTATTTTAAATAAAACTTACTCAAGAGGCAGCATATTTAAGGACATTCAGCTTCTCCTCTGTCCCCTTCAAAGTAGGGAATAAATTCTCCCACGTGAAAGGTACCCTCCCCGCCCCGGTAAGTGAAGACACAGCCTCACCAGCAGAGATGGGAAATTCAGGGCCTAGAAGGTTGCATACACACCTTCAACTTCATCAACAATGCAATTTTACCAACGGTTGTACTTGACTTAGTGGGCCTACAAACAATTTATGAATGTTCCTCTTCCTCCCCCTACTGGCCAACGCTTGTATTTAGCAGACTTTTAAAATTGTTGACTAATGGTATCTTACTGTAGTTTTTTTGTTGTTGTTTTTGATTATAATGTTTATTTCTTTTCAGCGTAACAGAATTCATAGTTTTTGCACCACACCCAGTGCTCCATGCAATGCGTGCCCTCCATAATACCCACCACCTGGCTCCCCCAACCTCCCACCCCCCGCCCCTTCAAAAACCCTCAGGTTGTTTTTCAGAGTCCATAGTCTCTCATCGTTCATCTCTCCTTCCAATTTCCCTCAACTCCCTTCTCCTCGCCATCTCCCCATGTCCTCCGTGTTATTTGTTATGCTCCACAAATAAGTGGTTTTAATAGGCCTTTCCCTTATTACAAATGAGATGGAGTATCTTCTTGCACGATTATGAGCCCTTTATATTTGACCCTATGTGAAGTTTGTTTTTGCCCATTTTTTTCTGTTTTGCTATTTGTTATTTCATAAAAGCTTTTAAAAACATGTTTTGTATACTAACTGTCATTTATGTATGTGGCAAAAGGTTGTATCTGTGGTGTTTTCTTAAAATAAATTTTTTACACTATAACTTTTTTGTCTAGTCTTCTCAAAATAAAAAAAAATTGTATTGCCTTCTAAAAATTGGATAGTTTGTCTTTTATCCTTAGAACTCAGAATTGATTTTTCTCTACAATGTGAGGGAGAAATTAACTTTTTATATCTCACATGCGGGTAAGGAATTGTGCGAGCACCATTTATAGGAAAGTCCATCATCTTGCAGTCTCTGCCATAAATCAAGATAACATATATGTAATGGGTTTGCTTCTAGACTCTGTCTTTTTCCTCATTGTTTCTTCAATATGTTTATATCTACACCAGAGCCGTACGGGCTTAACTACAATAGCACCGTAAACGTTCTTGATAAGTGGAAAGACAAGCTCCCCAGCATACTGTTCTTCCTCAGAAGTGTCTTAGCTCTTCTTAGTTCTTTTGAATATACCTTACAATCAGCCTGTCAATATGGGAGTTTTGATGCGAGTGCACTGAATTTATGAATCATTTAGGGTAGGGATCGTTGATGCACCTTTAAAATAATTTTAATTAGTTTTCACCTTTCACTTAGGCCATTATGTCATTTGCTTCTAATGGCAGTGTTTTTTTCCCCCTTTATTGTAATTTTTTTTTCTAGGCTTACTACAACAGGTTAAAATCTTCAAAGCAAGCTTGAAGAGAAGTGACAATTGCAGATAGTCTTGTTCTGCTCTCAACAAACCTCTTAAACATTTTGCCACTAAGTATAATCCTTATCATAGATGCTTTATTGGTTTTTGAGGTCAAGGAAGTCACCTGCTATTAATAATTTCTGAAGAGTTTCTTTTTTAAACCAGAAGTGGATATTGAATACGTTAGTTTTAAATCCTGGAATTTCCACTCTGAGTTCAAACTACGGCGAGACGGGCATGCCTGGACTTAAGGAACTTCCAGACCCTGGAGAAGCAGGTGGAGTCCTGTGGTCTGTGACCAGCCATGGAGACTTCAGAATTAATTTAAATGGGAACCTAAATAGCAACACAGACCACGTTCCTTGTGATTTCGACAACACAGCCTCTCCCTTCTCAGTCATAAGCGAGATTTTAGTGATATTCTGAAAGCAGGACAAAAAAGCAAACAAAAAGGGGTCAAAAAAGACTGTTAACCAATATATGAAGGACATTCTATGGTGGCAACTTGGGAGATACACTTCCAGATTAGCGAACACAGAGCCTTGTGCAGAGAGCTACACATATTATGTATATATTACATGCATAGTCATAAGTGCTTTCTGATTGGTTATTGCTGAAAGGATTCTATCTCAAATCTTAACTGGCATCACTCATAGTCAATGGTAGAAAATTGTGGTAGTCCGTGTGAAATGTTGTATCTTAAATATATGGTTGCTGTAAGGTCTGAAACACATTTATTTTGATGTGTATTTGTAGTTTTTTAAACCCACAAATACCATTAAATCACTCTAGAATTTTAAATAAACCATTTTTTAAAAGGCAGTACTCTCGTTTTTAGTAATCCAAATGGTCTTCTTTCAGAGTTGCATTGAAAGGTAGAAATTTAATTTGCTTGAGTCCTGAGGATGTATTATTAAAAAGATTAAAGACAGGTACACCACATGTCAAAGGTCCTGAGGCGAAAGTTTTTCTTCTGAAGTAGATGGATATTTAAATAAAATTTCTGCTATAGATGTGAATGAATCATGACTATACCTTTCATGTAATAAATTATCCCTACGAAACATGGAAGTGATCAAATTGGTGTAAGTTATCTTAGGCAGATCAAACCATAGGTATTTCAGCTACGAGGAATTTTGAGCAAAATTTCCTTTTTTTCCTTCCACCTTGGGGGGAAATCCTTCAACTACAACAAGTGTTGCTGGAAGTCCAACTTCAAGCTCAGGCGACAAATCCCTGGGGAGAGCTGGAAAAATGTGTGTGATCTTCTATGGATTGGTGCTCCGGGGAAGAGGCACAGATGGATCAGCTCGTCCAGTCTCCAGATCATATGTAACACAACCACCCAACTGCTAAGTCCATTATAAAACTGGAGGGATCTGGATCTGGGTTTGATTTTGTTTGTAAAATAAAGGCAGTTACTGTGGCTTTTTCAAGCTCATTTTATATTTAGTGAGTGGTAAGTAAGTTTACAATAGAAAACTAATCATTGAGATCTTGTGTGAGTCACAAAATCCATTTCGAGATGGTTTCTTTCTTTTCTGGAGGACTAGAGTGAAAGCTAGGGTTAGTAGGCTGTTGGCTGAATTATTCGACTAAGTTTAGCTTACTTGCTTTGGAGGTCTGATTCTGTGTACCTAATGACCCTTGTTCTAACATTCTCACCTGGATTTTTCTACTTAAGCTCAAGTGAATAGTCACTGTGTGACTTTCTAAACACACTGAGAAATATTAAGTCTTTATCACCCTTGGCAAAGGTTTTCTTTTTGTATAGTGCTGTAGGGAAGCTGTATAGGATCAATAGTTTAAAGACTTTCTTATTTAAGAGAGAAAGAAAGAGCCCGAGCAGGGGAAGGCAGAGAGAGAGAGAGAGAGAGAGAGAGAGTCCTTAAGCAGATTCTCCACCGAGCCTGGAGCCTGACTCAGGGCTTGATGTGGGGCTCAATCTAAGGACCCTGAGATCATGACCTGAGCCTAAGTCCAGAGTCAGACGCTCAACCGACTGAGCCACCCAGGCACCCCTAGGATTAATAATTTAAATGCAAGTCCTGGTACAGGTACATTGAATTCACAGATCAGACCCTATTGCTATGTGACCTTGAACAAATTACTAAACCGCTTGCAATTTCTGTTTTCTCATTTCAGCCCGATGGAACTCTATGCTCTAGTTGTATCAAATCACTTCTTAGTTCTCTGAAAACAGCATTTTCTGTCTGGGCTCAGAGGCTTACAGATGCTGTTCCCTGTTGCTAGAACAACTTTCACCTCCACACCTCCTTGACGTTTCTTCTGGTTCCCTTTTTACGCATTCTTCAGCTCTTACTTTATAAATCACCTCCAGGGGGCTTTTCTGACCCCTCTAAATATTAATTAGCTAATGAAGTGTCGTAATAACAATCACTTCATGTTTACCCTGATTTGCTAGTGAAAGGAAAGAGAAGTCAACTGACTTGCCCAAGGTTATAAAGCCTGTTAAGGGCAGAGCCAAGGCATGATGCCAGGACTCAGGACTGTTCCATCTCTCTCCTGTCATTGCTGCTCCCTCAGATACCATGGCCAGCCCCACCCGACTGCACCCAGTCTGTGCAGTGCCAAGCCTTCCCTCCACAAAGAGACCCTCTGTGTGTTCCTGGGTGAGGTGCATTTCTTCTCCGCCGACATGGTAATTCATCGAGTGCCGCAAACATCCCGACTGTTACCCCTTGCCAGCTCTGAGCCTTCCCTCCCTGGGTCATCAAATGCTTTGATCTTAATCTGGATTGATGCCTATCTGCTGGAGTTTCTCCCTGCCATGGGTGTTAACACATCGACACTATAATTTGGTTAGCTCTTCCCAGAGGCCACACGGGGAGCCCACTGCTCCTGTGTTTTTCCACTTTACTTTATAAACAATCCACTTAGGCCTGCTTCGGTGGCTCAGTCGGTTAAGCATCTGCCTTCTGCTCAGGTGATGATCCCAAGACCCTTGGATCAAGTCCGCTTTGGGCTCCCTGCTCAACGGATTGTCTGCGTCTCCTTCTACCATTCCCCCTGCTTGTGATCTCATCAGCTTTCACTACACCATTGTTGTAACTTCCTAACTAGTTTCCCAGATCCCCCAGCTATCCCTTCCCAACAATCTCATGCATCCCATAGTCATTTTTCTAAAGAGCAGATTTTTTCTTCTCTAATAGATTTTATTTATTCATTTGAGAGAGAGAGAGAGAGAGAGAAAGCCTGAGAGGGGGAAGGCTCAGAGCGAGAAGCAGACTCCCCACTGAGTAGGAAGCCGGATGTGAGACTCAATCCTGGGACTCAGGAATCATGAGCTGAGCTGAAGGTAGTCACTTAACCAACTGAGCCACCCGGGCGGCCCCTGATGAGCAGACCTTAAAAGGTCCTTCTTCTACTTGAGATTCTTCAGTGCCCACCTATCACCTGCAGCCAATGTCACCGAGCTCAGGTTGAGTGTCCCTTTGTGCCGGCTGCCATAACCAAGTAGCACAGACTGAGTGGCTAGAACAACCGAAATCTGTTCTTCTCATAGTTCAGGAGGCTAGAAGCCCCAGATCAGGGTTTCTGCATGCTTTCTTCTGAAGCCTCTCTCCTTGGCGATGGTCATCTTTTCCAAGCATGTTCGTATGGTCTTCCCTCTGTCCCCCTGGTCTTCCCCTGGTCCTTAATTTCCGGCGCTAATTTTGACTCCTGTTATATGTGAAAGTTGTTACTGTTGTTCTTTTTCATATTTTAAAGAAATACCTACGGGAAGAACATGCTTCCAGCCCCATGGTTCATTTTAAACTGAACTAGCTCGATTTGCATAACATTCCTAGTCTTTACTTTCCCTATTTTATGACTCTCCTGGGAGGAGAAATCACTTATTTGGAAAGATGAGTCCAGCGCGCTAAGTTCAGTACCTCCTGTTCTCCCATGGAAGCGAGTCCTCCATGTGGATGAAACCCCTCTGGTTCAAAATGTGCAGTTGACTTAGCGCTTGCTGATCTGTAGCATTCAGATGGCAGTCTATTGACTCATACACCACACTGCCTCTTCCAATGAGTTTGTAATCAATATCGTATTAAATATTGGCTTCTGACTCTATACACATTCATTTCCCATTTCACTTTTTTCTTTCATTTTCTTTTTAAGTGTTGAGGGGTTTTCTTGAGTTCTTTAGACATCCTAACAGCAAGTTTGTAATCATATTTTATTAAAATCCTTAAAAATCTAGGTGCCTGGGTGGCTCAGTCAGTTGAGTATCTGACTCTTGGTTTCGGCTCATGTTATGATCCCAGGGCCGTGGGACCGAGCCCCTCTTTGGGCTCTGTGCTCAGCAAAGAGTCTACTCAAGATTCTGTCTGTCTGTCTCTCTCTCTGCCCCTCTCCCTGCTTGGGCACTCTCTCTCTCTTTTGCTCTAAAAATAAAGTAAATAAAAACATTTTTAAAACAGTTTTAAATATCTAAAAGGGATGTCTAACGCATTTTTAACAACGAGTGTGGACAATTTAATCAATTGTCAGTTTATTGATATAGGCACATAGTATGTGCTAAATAAATGATTATTTAATTAAAATTTAAACCATTGTATTCATATGTTCCTAAGTAAATGCAACACTGTCTTCACTGTTATGTGCTTTCAGGTCCTATTCCCCAAATTACTCATTCTCACACCTGAATAGCAGTTAAGAGCCTTCAGTAAAGAGCATCATGGGGATGCAGATTATTCTAGTTTTAGAGGCTAAGAAAGGGTTTCATTTCCACTCAAATAGAGTACCAGAAAGGTGTCTCATACAACAAATTAATATACCACAATTATCCATGTACACAAATAATGTTATAGCTACCAGGGTGTAATAGCCTGTAGACAGTGAAGGAGAAAACAGTCATGAGGACAAGAGCAAGCCACTCCTCACATCGTTACTTAATAAACTAGTGAATTTAAAGCAAGAACCTCATCTGTGCTTTGTATTAGGAGTCGTGCTGCCCTTCGGAGTTCTTTTCAGGGACTGAAGTTATATCAGTTCTTTCGAATTAATTCTTTAGGCAGAATTTTCCTCGGACACAATGTGATGATGTTAATAAAGTACTTGAAAGTAGAAAAAAGAAGTCCTGCTTTGAAAGGGTTATGTAAGTGAAGTTCCGAGAAGGAAGAGTATTAGGGTTAAAAGTATGGCTGTTACAACCAGATGGACTTCTGTATGAACCCCAACTTTGGCACAGACTAGCTGTGTGACGTTGAAAAAGTCACTTGAATTCTAAGATCCTCAGATTCTGCATCAGTAAAATGAGAAGAAAAATAATTAATTCCCTGTAAACCGTTACAAAGTCGTTGTAAGGATTAAGTAAAGGTAATGCATGTAACACAATACTACAGTACCAAGAGTATAGTAAGTTTCCAATAAATATTAGCAAATACTATTTATTTTTAATAAAATTGTTGACATTCACATTAACTCTCTTCCCTTTATCCCTTTCATCAGTTAAAATCTATATACAACCCATTTGTGCCAAGTAGATTTCAATAAAAGTATGGGTAATTCCACAAACAAGGCTCAAAACTTATGTTTACCATCTATTTCACTATCCTTTCTACCTAAACACGTGCACATTATTGTTATATGGCAAGGAAAAGGTGAGTTGGAATGTATATACAGTTTCTTTTCTCCTTGGAAGTGTACCATAAGCACAGTATGTAAAAATCCAAAAAATGTTCTTTTCATCTGAGACTTTTTACTGTTCATAGGCTACATTTTTGTCCTCTTAACAACTTAAGTGGGGAGTGTTTAGGATAAGGAAAAAGGAGTTCTGCTATCCACTGCTCACCCCTTTTCAGTTATAATGACTCAAGTAGATTTTCCTGCGTAAGGGAGTCAGAGCCACCAAAGAAATACGGACAATTTTATGGGACTACCAAATATTAAAACACTTCATTATAACTTTACTAGTTGAGTACTGTTAAAAACACTTCAAAGGAACATAATTAATTATGAACATTCTACATTATGAATAAGCATTTATTTATTTTTGAATATTTTATTTATTTTTTGACAGAGAGAGAGACAGCGAGAGAGGGAGCACAATCAGGAGGAGTGGGAGAGGGAGAGGCAGACTCCGCACCAATCAGAGAGCCCAACGTGTTGCTCGATCCCAGGACCCTGGAATCATGACCTGAGCAGAAGGCAGATGCTTAACGACTAAGCCACCAAGGCACCCCTAAATAAGTATTTATTTTATTCTTCATTTTCATGGCTAGACAACAAATAGTGGTTGAGTTTTAACATTTTGTTATATGTGATTACAATTAAGCAAAAATAACATATATATATGAAATCTCCAGAACAGTATGCCCAAACATTGACGGCACTCATCTCTGCAGACAGGGATTACGATGACGAGAGTGGCTTCTACTGATTCTTCTCCTCTTCCTCTTCTTTCACTTTTTCTGTAACTTTCACATTTTCTATAATGAGCATGTAACCAAGAATATACCTTTATTTAAAAAGAATTCCAAGGTTATGTCTAAATGACCCACAACATCTAGGTGAAAGTCAACCTTGAGTCTACTATTTAGATACACTGATGAAAGAAGCTTCATCTCTTCCACAGCAACATTTTGATTTTCTGTATTATTATGGCCAAAAAATGTTTTAACAAATTTTATTACTAAATTCTTCCAAACCTGCTAGTGAAAAATTTTCATATGTATTATTCTTTCCTGTGCATTTACATTCATAGGTGGTGTTCAGTATTTATTTAAATTCAATTAGCCAAGATATAGCACATCATTAGTTTCTTTTTTTTTTTAATTGTGTTATGTTAGTCACCGTACAATACATTAGTTTCGGATATAGTGGTTGATGATGCGCTTTTTAAATCATCGCCAAACTTCTGAGTTCATGAAATATGGGTGCCCTCTAGAGGCCAAATTACTTACAGAAAATCAAGGTGATTCATAGTACTCTTAGAAAGGGGGTTTCTTCATTAGAGAGGAATGCAGATTACATCTAAAGAGAACCAACATATGTTTCAGCCCCGTGTTTTACCAATTTTGATTCAGTATAATTTACATAATAAAACTTTCTTAAGTGTGTAATTTGATGCATTTCACAATTGTATAGTCCATGTATTATATATATCGCGATCAAAATACGGAACATTTCCGTCAACCTCAAAAGCTCTTTTGTACCCCTTTCAGTCAGCCCCAAATAATCAGTACAAAATGGAATAGAAATGGCGAGAAAAGACATCCTTGCCTTGTTCTTAATCTTAGGGATCTTTCATCTCAAAGCAAAACTTTAGCTGTGGGTTATTCATAGATATCCTTTATCAGCTTGATGAATATCCCTCTATTTCTAGTTTTCTGAGGGTTACTTTTATCATGAAGAAGTGTGTAATTCTGTCAAATACTTTTTCTACATCTATTGAGATCATCATTTTTTTTCTTTAATCTGTTGTTATGGTGAATTACACTGATTGATTTTTAAAAGTTGAACCAGACTTACATTCCCAGAATAAACCCCTCTTGATCATGATATATTGAATATATATATATATATATTAAACATATTGCTATTAGATTTGCTATTGTTTTGAAGATTCCTGTTACCATGTTGCTGAGGGAGCTTGGTCTGTAGTTGAAATTTCTGTTAATGTTTTGATATCAGGGCAATGGTGGCCTTATAAAGTGAGTTGGGAAGTGTTCCTTCTTCTATTGTCTGAGAGATTTGCATAGGGTTGTTATTACTGCTCTCTTAAATATTTGAGGGAATTCATCAGTGAAGCCCACTGCCTAAAGATTCTTTGTCAGATGGTTATTAATTACTAATTTGTTTTTAAAAATCTACATACAGTCATTAAATTAAAAAAAACTGGGGGGTTAGTTTTAGATGATTTGTGTTTTTAAATAAACTTGTCTAATAAAATAGTCAATATATTGCATTAAAACTGTTTATATTATTACTTTATTAATATTTTAATGCCTTTAGCATCTGTAGTGATAACCCTTCTTTCGTTCCTTATCATGACAATCTGTGAGCTTATGAGGGAGTTAATTTTGCCCTACCTACATTTACTGTTAGCCTGCCACAGTTGTGTGAGCACTTGCAGAAGACATGAGACTCCTGGACAGAAACAAAGAAACTTGTTAAAGCAAAAGTAGTTGCTAAAAATGACCAGTCCAGAAGGGAAATGAAGAAAATAATTCCATTTATAATAGCACCAAAAAGTTCACATGACATACATAGTAATAGACCTAACCAAGGAGCACTTGTGCACTGAAAACTTGTTGCTGAAAGAAATTAAAGACACAAATAAACAGAAGGACATGCTGTGTTCATGGAGAGGAGAACTTAATATTGGTTTTTTTTTAAGATTTTATTTATTTATTTGACAGACAGAGATTACAAGTAGGCAGAGAGGCAGGCAGAGAGAGAGGAGGAAGCAGGGTCCCCGCTGAGCAGAGAACCCCGATGCGGGGCTCGAGCCCAGGACCCTGGGATCATGACCTGAGCCAAAGGCAGAGGCTTTAACCCACTGAGCCACTCAGGTGCCCCAGAACTTAATATTGTTAAGAGACCAATATACCCAAAGCAGTTTACATTAGTAGATTTAACGAAATGCCTATCAAAGTCCTAAAGACTTTTTTTTTTTTTTTGGCAGAAATAGAAAAACCCATCCCCAAATGCATATGGAATCTCAAGGGACCTTGAATAGCTAAATAATCTTGGGAGGGGGGACAGATTTGGAGGTCTCACACTTCCTGATTTTAAAACTTATTACAGGGCATATTGCTAACTTGGATTTGCATATATTATTTTATATCCTACTACTGTGCTAAATTGTTGAAAAACTTGCTGTTCTTACCTACACTCTTCTGTACTTCATGTGTTTTTCTCCTCCTGGCTGCTTTATATTTTTTTTCACTTTGCCATTGGCTTTGAGCAATTCGATTATAATATGATTTGGTGTAGTTTTCTTCAGGTTTCTTCTGCTTTGGGTTCCCAGAGCTACTTAGAGTTTATACTTTTCACCAAATTTGGAAAATATTTTACCATTATTTCTTTAAAAAGATTTTTGTTCTCCATCTCTTCTCTTTTGGGAACTACAGTTATATTTGGTGTCTTGAATTTGTCCCAAGGTTCATTGATGCACTATTGTATTTTTTAGCCTTTAAAAAAAAATACATTTCACCTTTGATAGTTTCTATTGTTTTCAAGTTCACTCATCTTTATTTCTGCCACATCATTCTGCCGGCTAGAGGAAGGGACAGACCTATGGCCATATAGACAGTTCATACAAGAAAGAAGTGGGTGGCTCAGTGGGTTAAGCCTCTGCCTTTGGCTCAGGTCATGATCTCAGGGTCCTGGGATCAAGCCCCACATGGGGCTCTCTGCTCAGCGGGGAGCCTGCTTCCCTCCCCCCCCACCCCCCCACCCCTCGCCTGCCTCTCTGCCTACTTGTGATCTCTGTCTGTCAAATGAATAAATAAAATCTTTGGGGAAAAAAAAATCTTTAGGGGTAAATCTTTGCAGATAAGGAGGGATGAATGGATTAGTAGTAAATGCTTTTGGTGCAACTAGTACATTTTTTTAAAAAGATTTATTTATTTGAATAAGAGAGAGAGAGAGCATGTGCAAGATCATGATTGGGGGGAGGGGCAGAAGGAGGAGGCCATTCCTCACGGAGCAGGGAGCTGGATGTGGAGCTCAATCCCAGGACTCTGAGGTCATGACCCTAATCAAAATCAAAAGTCAGACACTTAACGTAGTGAGCCACCCTGGTGCCTCAATTGCACATTTTTTAAAGAAATTTTATCTCTACTCCACACTGTACATTGTAATAATTAGAGATTTAAACATGAAAGTCAAAATTTCAAAAGCTCTAGAATAAACTAATAGGATTACATCTCTAGAATCTTGAAATATGGAAGGATTGCTTGAACATACAGTGAACTCTGACCACAAAAGAATAGACTGATCAATCTGACTGCTTGTCACACATGCAAGAGGCAAAAAAGTACTGATATTAAAAACATAAACAGGGGCGCCTGGGTGGTTCAGTGGGTTAAAGCCTCCGCCTTCAGCTCAGGTCATGATCCCAGGGTCCTGGGATCAAGCCCTGCATCGGGCTCTCTGCTCTGCGGAGAGCCTGCTTCCTCCTCTCTCCGCCTGCCTCCCTGCCTACTTGTGATCTCTGTCTGTCAAATAAATAAATAAAATCTTAAAAAAAAAACATAAACAACTCATTTCAATAAAAAATAAACCCTTTGAAAAAGAGAAAATTAAAATGGCTAATAAATTAACAGATGTCTCACACATTAGTGGTCAAGAAAATATAAATTAATACCTTCAGTGAATATTTTTTGTCACAAAGTAAACTGACTAAAATTTAAAAGACTGATAATACAAAACCTCATGGGGCACCTGGGTGGCTCAGTGGGTTAAAGCCTCTGCCTTCAGCTCAGGTCATGATCTCAAGGTCCTGGAATCTAGCCCCACATCGGGCTCTCTGCTTGGTGGGGAGCCTGCTTCCCCCTCTCTCTCTGTCTGACTCTCTGCCTGCTCGTGAACTCTGTCTGTCAAATAAATAATAAAATCTTTAAAAAAAATACAAAACCTTGCTAAGGTTGTGGCTCAATAACTTTTATTCACTGCCATGGGGCATGAAAATTACTAAGTTAACAATAAAATATGTCACTAATTTTTATGTTTAAAAACTGTTTAAATTGTGGTAAAATATACATAACCTAAAATTTACTGTCTTAACCATTTTTAAGTATATACTACTGTAGTGTTAATCACAAACACATTGTTACATAATCAGCCTCTAGAACTCTTTCCTAGAGTTTCTACTTTTCTTTTCTACTATTTTCCTACTCCCCTTTCCCGCACTACCTGGCAACCACTGTTCGACTCTCTGTCTTTGCATCTGACTACTCTGGGCACCTCATATAAGCAGAATCATACAGTATTTGTCTTTTTATGACTGGCTTCTTTCATTTAGTATAGTGTTTTCAATTTTCACCCAACTACAGAACGTGTCAGAATTTCCTTCCTTTTAAAAGCTGAATGATATTCCACTCTAAGTATATACTACATTTCGTCTATTCTTTTGGGTTTATAACTGGAAGTGGGACTGCTGGATGATACTGTAGTTGTATTTTTAATTAATTTTTTAGAGTGTATGCACATGTGTGCATACACACAAGCAGGTGGAGAAGGGCAGAGGGAGAGGGAAAGAGAGAGTCTTAAGCAGGCTCTACACGCAGCATGGAGCCCAACATGAGGCTCCATCTCATGACCCTGAGATCATGACCTGCGCTGAAATCAAGGGTTGATGTTTAACTGACTAAGTCACCCAGGGATCCCCGCATTTTTCTTTTTTAAAGGAACGTCCATACTGTTTTCTACAGTGGTTTTACCATTTTACGTTTCCACCAGCAGAACTCCAAAGGGTTCCAATTTCTTCACATTCTCACCAACACTTGTTTTTTGGTTTTGGTTTTGTTCTTTGATGGCAGCCATCTTAGTGGGTGTGAGATGCTGTGTCATTGCTGTTTTGATTTGCATTTCCCTAATGATTAGTGTTACTGAGGTAGTGGTCAGAATTAAGCTTGTGCTTGCAGCTAAGTTTAGTTTAGAAAATAAAAATATAGGAAAGTCTAGATTTTAAAAACCAAATCCCAATTGTTTTTGATTATAGGGTCATAATTTTTCATATTCAATGCTTTGGGAGAAAGTCTCTTCTTCAAACAATTCTTCTAATCAAAGGTGAAAAACATTTCACATCCTCTGTGGTGCCTCAGATTCATAAAAATCAACATTAATATACCTATTTCTCAGTTAAACAGCTAAAAATGGTGATATCACTCTTGTCCAGTGATGAGCCAGATTAGCTTTCAAGGGAGTTACATTTCTGATGACCAGGGCACCATCCAGAAACCTGGGGAAAATTTCTCATGGTACAACCTAGCTGACTGATATTAACCTCTCCATTTGTAAGAACAGTAGGCATGATGCTATGCAGGGGCGATTTATTAACTGAAAAGAAAAGAAAACCAACATGTGTCAGAACACTTATAGTCACCCAAAACCTGGCAATAACTTACCATATACATTTTCTGGTATACTTAAAATTTTGGGGGGAAGTTCAGTTATGTAGTCCACATCTCTGGCAGGAGTAGTAGCTCTGACCAAATCTCCTCAGAAGTGGCTCTGTGGCTCTTTTTATGAAGCCAGCATTACCCTGATCCCCAAACCAGGCAAAGACCCCACCAAAAAGGAGGATTTCAGACCAATATCACTGATGAATATGGATGCTAAGATTCTCAACAAGATCCCAGCTAATAGGATCCAATAGCACATTAAAAAGATTATCCACCATGACCAGGTGAGATTCATCCCTGGGTTGCAAGGATGGTTCAACATTCGCAAATCAATCAATGTAATAGAACAAATCAATAAGAGAAGAGAGAAGAGCCACATGGTCCTCTCAATTGATGCAGAAAAAGCATTTGACAAAATCCAGCATCCATTCCTGATTAAAATGCTTCAAAGTATAGGGATAGAGGGAAAATTTCTGAACTTCATAAAATCTATCTATGAAAGACCCACAGCAAACATCATCCTCAATGGGAAGAAGCTCACAGCCTTCCCGGTGAGATCAGGAACACGACAAGGATGCCCACTCTCACCACTCTTGTTCAACA
>PISX010027737.1:0-22580 GCA_004024625.1 Mellivora capensis | reverse complement strand
GTCTTTGAAGTTCTTGAAGAGAAGAAGAGAATAAAAATATGGCTAAGTCATTTTCCTCTGTCTTGCTGAGTATGGAGTCCTAGAGGCCATTGTGTCACTTGTTTTATGAAATTAAATAATCCTTTGAGGTTAATAGGAGTAAAAAGCCTTAAAATGTTGTGGGCTTTTTTAAAAATAGATTTTCCATATACTCTTTAAATAGTGTTCATACTCAGCATTTTTGTGTGTTTTTGTCCGGTAAAAACAGCTGAGAGCAGAGTGGCAAAAATACATATATATCAATGAAAATCAAAAGAAGGAATAAGAACATAAGCTTCAGATAACATAGAATTATGATATAGAAAACAAAAATAATGTTTCATGCATTCATTTATTTAATGCACTTTTTAAAAAAAAAGTTTTACTTGTTTATTTGACAGACAGAGATCAGAAAAAAAATTCCACACTGTTTTCCAAAGTGGTTGCACCAACTTGCATTCCCACGAACAGGGTAAGAGGGTTCTCCTTTCTTCACATCCTCTCCAACATTTACTGTTTGCTGCCTTGTTAATTTTTGCCATTCTAACTGGTATAAGATGGTATCTCAATGTGGTTTTGATTTGAATTTCCCTGATGGCTAATGATGATGAACATTTTTCATATGTCTGCTAGCCATTTCTATGTATTCTTTGGAGAAGTGTCTGTTCATGTCTTCTGCCCATTTTTTGACATGATAATCTGTTTTGTGTGTGTGAGTTTGAGGAGTTCTTTATAGATCTTGGCTATCAGCCCCTTGTCTGTAGTGTCATTTGCTAATATCTTCTCCCATTCTGTGGGTTGCCTCTTTGTTTTGTTGACTGTTTCCTTTGCTGTGCAGAAGCTTCTTGATGAAGTCCAAAAAGTTCATTTTCAGTTTTGTTTCCCTTGCCTTTGGAGACATGTCTTGAAAGAAGTTGCTGTGGCTGATACGTTCTCTAGGATTTTGATGGATTCCTATCTCACATTGAGGTCTGTCTCCATTTTGAGTTTATCGTTGTGTATGGTGTAAGAGAATGGTCGAGTTTCATTCTTCTGTATATAGCTGTCCAAAATTCCCAGCACCATTTATTGAAGGGACTGTTTATTTCCCCCCACTGGATATTTTTTCCTGCTTTATTGAAGATTAGTTGACCATAGAGTTGAGGGTCCATATCTGAGCTCTCTACTCTGTTCCACTGGTCTATGTGTCTGTTTTTGTGCCAGTACCATGCTGTCTTGGTGATCACAGCTTTGTAATATAGCTTGAAATCAGGCAACATGATGCCCCCAGTTTTGTTTTTCTTTTTCAACATTTCCTTGGTGATTTGGGGTCTTTTCTAGTTCCATACAGATTTTAGGATTGTTTGTTCCAGCACTTTGAAAAATGCTGATGGTATTTTGATCAGGATGGCATTGAAAGTAGAGATTGCTTTGGGCAGCATAGGCACTTTAACAATGTTTGTTCTTCTGATCCATGAGCATGGAATGTTCTTCCATCTTTTTGGGTATTCTTCAAATTCTTTCATGAGTGTTGTGTAGTTACTGGACTACAGATCCTTTACCTCTTTGGTTAGGTTTATTCCAAAGTATCTTATGGTTTTTGGTGCTATTATAAATGGAATCGATTCTCTAATTTCCCTGTCTACAGTTTCATTGTTAGTGAAGAAAGCAACTGATTTCTGTGCACTGATTTTATATCCTGTCACAATCCTGAATTGCTATCTGAGTTTTAGTTGTTTGGGGGTGGAGTCTTTTGGGTTTTCCACATAAAGAATCATGTCCTCTACAAAGAGAGAGAGTTTGATTTCTTTGCCAATTTGAATACATTTTATTTCTTTTTGTTGTCTGATTGCTGTTGCTAGGACTTCTAATGCTATGTTGAACAACAGTGGGGAGAGTGGGCATCCTTGTGTTCCTGATCTCAATGGGAAGGCTCTCAGCTTGTCCCCATTGAGAATGATATTCACTGTGGGTTTTTTCATAGATGGATATTATGAAGTTGAGGAATGTTCCCTCTATCTCTATACTCTGAAGAGTTTTAATCTGGAATGGATGCTGTATTTTGTCAAATGCATTTTCTACACGAATTGAGAGGACCACGTTGTTCTTCTATCCTCTTATTGATTTGTTCTGTCAAATTGATTTATTTGCAAATGTTGAACCACACTTGCATCCCAGTAATAAATCCCATCTGGTCATGGTGGATAATATTTTTAATGTACTGTTTGATCCTATTAGCTAGGATCTTGTTGAGAATCTTGGCATCCATATTCATCAGGGATATTGGCCTGAAATTCTCCTTTTAGATGGGGTCTTTGCCTGTTTTGGGGATCAGGGTAATGCTGGTTTCATAGGAAGAGTCTGGAAGTTTTCCTTCTGTTTCTATTTTTTTTTAGATTATTTATTTATTTATTTATTTATTTGACAGAGAGAGAGAGAGAGATCACAAGCAGGCACAGAGGCAGGCAGAGAGAGAGAGGAGGAAGCAGGCTCCCTGCTGAGCAGAGAACCCGGTACGGGGCTTGACTCCAGGACCCTGAGATCATGACCTGAGTTGAAGGCAGAGGCTTTAGCCCACTGAGCCACCCAGGTGCCCCTGTTTCTATTTTTTTAAACAACTTCAGGGGAATAGGTATTTCTTCTTTGGATGTTTGGTAGAATTCCCCAGAGAATCTATCAGGTCCTGGACTCTTGTTTTTTTGGGAGGTTTTGTTCACTGCTTCAATCTCGTTACTAGTTATTCGTTTATTCGTGTTGTCAGTTTCTTCCTGTTTCAGTCTTGGAAATTTATAGGTTTCCAGGAATGCATCCATTTCTTCTAGGTTGCTTAACTTATTGGCACATAACTGTTGATAATAATTTTGAGGATTGTTTCTATTTCCTCAGTGTTAGTCATAATCTCTCCCCTTTCATTCACAATTTTATTAATTTGGGTCCTTTCTTTTTTCTTTTGGATTAGTCTGGCCAGTGGTTTATCGATCTTATTAATTCTTTCAAAGAACTAGCTTCTAGTTTTGTTGATGTGTTCTACTATATCTCTGGTTTCTAATTCATTGATTACTGCTCTAATCTTAATTAGTTCCCTTCTCGTTCATGGGGTACACTTAATTTGTTGTTGATTCTCCAGTTAAAGAGCTGGTGTAAAGAGAGTTTGTGAGTTTAGGATTTTTCTGTTTTATTGAATGAGGTTTGGATGGCTATGTATTTCCCCCTTAGGACTGCCTTTGCCATATCCCATAGGTTTTAGACCTATGTGTCTTCATTCTCATTGGTTTCCATGAATTGTTTAAGTTCTTCTTTGATTTCCTGGTTGATCCAAATATTTTTGAGCAGAATGGTCTTTAGATTCCAAATGTTTGAATTTCTTCCAAACTTCTTCTCGTGATTGAGTTCCAGTTTCAAAGCATTGTGGTCTGAGAATATGCATGGAATAATCTCCGTCTTTTTGTATCAGTTGAGCCTTGATTTGTGACCCAGTATGTGGTCTATTCTGGATAAAGTTTCAGGTGCGCTTGAGAAGAATGAGTATTCTGTTATTTTAGGGTGGAATGTTCTGTATATATCTATGAGGTCCATATGATCCCATGTGTCATTCAAAGCTCTTGTTTCTTTGTTATCTTTCTGCTTAGATGATCTGTCTACTTCTGAGAGTGGTGTGTTAAGATACTTTACAGTTAACATATTCTTATCAATATATGTGTGTCTTTTGATTAACATTTAGTTTATGTAGTTGGCTGCTCCCATGTTGGGGGCATAAATATATATAATTGTTAGATCTTCTTGTTGGATAGACCCTTTAAGGATGATGTAGTGTCCTTCTGTATCTCTGACTATAGTTTTTATTTTAAAATTTAATTTGTCTGGTATGAGAATTGCTGCCCCAGCTTCTTTTGAGGCCCATTGTCATGAAAGATAGTTCTTCATCCCTTCACTTTCAGTCTGGATGTATCTTTAGGTTCAAAATGCATCTCTTGTAGACAGCATGTGGATGGGTCCTGTCTTTTTATTCAATCTGCAACTCTGTGCCATTTTATGGGAGTATTTAGGCTGTTCATGTTAAGAGTGATTATTGAGAGATATGTTTTTATTGTCATCATGTTGCCTATGAGGACCTTGTTTCTATAGATGGTCTCTGTACATTTCTGTTCTATATCACACTTAGGGTCTTTCTTCTTTTACAGAATCCCCCCCCCCCCCCTTAATATTTGTTGTAGTGCTGGCTTGGTGGTCGCATATTCTTTTAATCTTTTCTGATCTTGGAAGCTCTTTATTTCTCCATCCATTCTGAATATCAGCCTTGCTGGATGAAGTATTCTTGGCTTCGTGCTATTCTCATTTAGTGCCCTGAATATGTCTTGCCAGGGGCATCTGGGTGGCTCATTCGGTTAAGCATTGCTTTTGGCTCAGGTCATGATACCAGCATTCTGTGATCAAGCCCCGCATCGGACTCCTTGTTCAGTGAGAAGCCATTTCTCCCTCTCCCATTCTCTCTTCTTGTGTTCCCTCTCTTGCTTTATCTCTCTCTGTCAAATAAATAAATTAAAAAAATATGTATTGCCAACCCTTTCTGGCTTTCCAGGTTTCTGTGGACAAGTCTGATGTTATTCTGATGTTCCTCCCTCTGTACATAACTAATCTCTTCCCCCTGGCTACCCTTTAAGACATTTTCTCTGAATTAACTTCTTGTGAATTTCACAATCACATTCCTGGAGGTCTCTTTACCCTTGTTGATCTTGGGTGTCCTCTCTGTCTCTAGGACATGGACACTTGTTCCACTGCACACATTAGGGAAAGTCTTATCTAAGATTTGCTCAACTATATTTTCTAGTCCTTTCTCTCTCTCTCCACCCACTGAGAGATCCCAATAATTCTTACATTGAAATATTTCATGGCTTCATTTATTTATCTAATCTGTTTTCCTGGCTTCTAAGCTGTTTGTTCCAGGCCTCCTCCTGATCCTTCTTTTCTATTAGTTTGACTTCTAGATCACTTATTCAATCTTCTGCTTCATTTACCCTAGCTCTTAGAGTATTTAGATTAGATTGGATCTCATTGATAACCTTTTTAAGTTCTGCCAGATCAGCTCTCACTTCTGCCCTTAGAGATTCTATGTAGCCACTCATGGTTTTCTCCAACCTAGTCATTGTCTGGATCACTGTTACCCTGAATTCTATTTCCAACATCTTGCTTATGTCCGTATCCAATAGTTCTATGGCAGAGTTCACAGTCTCTGAATTTTTCCTTTCTTGGGGGGTTCCTCTTTCTAGTCATTCTGGTGAGAAGTTGTTGAAGGGATGTATAGCTGAAAATATCAACCATGATCCAGGCAAGGTGCACCCTGCAAAGTTTTGGAACAATCAGAAGTCACCACTGAAAAGAAAGAAAAGAAAACAAACAAACAAACAACTAAAAAAAGGCCAAAATGAGCCCCAAGAGTAAGATTTATAAAGTATAAAAACAAGAATGGTCAAACAAAAAGACCGGCAAAAGAAAAAGAAAAAAACAAAACAGCCAAAATGGACCCGAAGAATAAGATTTATACAGTACAAAAACAAAAACAAATAGACCAAGAAAAGAAAAATAATAATAATAAAAACACAAAATAAAAAGAGGGGGTAATGGGAAGGTGGTTATAATCCCTCGATGTGGGCAAGGAATGGTATTTCAGTTCTTTCTGGGTATATCTTGTTATCTTTATTAGAAGATTCAACTTTCCAGAGATACAGGGGAATTAAAACTGGTATATATAGAGTGGTAGTATTGAGTAGGGAAAAAGGACTACATTGAAGCTTACATCTATATATATATATATATATATATATATATATATATGAAAGAAAAAAGTATATGTATGAACAAAGTTCAAGTTAAAAAGTTACTATGAAATATGTTGTATTGAACATCTAGTTGAAATGGTAAATAGGTAAGAAAAGAAATAAATAAAAGAACAAGATCATGAGAATGAATTAAAGAAAAAAGAGAAAAATTATATCTAAGAAATATACAGGGTGTGAGGCAATACCGGGAGCTTAATATATTGTTTTCCCCTGGTGTTGGGGTTTTACAGTTATGGGGACACTGTGTTTGTTGTCCTCTTGTTTTTTCAGCTTGTCTTCTGGGAGAGGGGACTGGAGCATTGCTTTTCAGTCAGTCCTGCATGGGCGGAGTTGCCCTGCCCCCATCAAGGGGCTGGGCTCCGTGGAAACCAGTTTTTCAAACTTTTGTTCTCTGGAGGTTTTGTTCTCTGGCAGCTTTTCACACCTATTCAGAGGGTCAGAACAAAGCATACCTTTTCAAAGGGTCAGAGCAAAGCAGAGCTCTTTATCTAGTTTCCTTAGTGAGGAATTTCAGGCCCTCCATAACTTGAGTTTTGCCTAATTCTTCAAATATTTAATTTTACCACTTAGAACACCTGATTTCTAGGTTGCTGGAGGAGAAAAAAGAATGTGGAGAATGAACAACTATTTTATTGATTCAGGAGCATTGATAACATATCACTTGCCCCCATATTCCATAGATAGAAAACAAATTACAAAAACATTTCTAGATGCATTACTGTGATCAACAAAAGGTTTCATTTTATTTAGCCCCACAGCTACACTACACTTCCTAGTGTAACAATTTTCCCAGTAAAATGAAATGATTTGGTGAAGACAATAAAAAAGTTTTAGTTTACAATGAGAAATTACTTTCCAGGAATAGGAACATATATGTTTGCATGATTATATTTTGTCCCTGTAAGTAAGCAATATGTAATATAATACTAAAAATTATTTAGAAAATTCCATTGTGATTGACGAATTGAAGAAAGGGAAGCTGGATTAATGAAATGTTTACTAGTAGGACTGAAATAACTTGGTAACTCATATGGGGATGATTTTACCAGTAGGACCAGAGATATTTAAAGTCTGCTGAAAAAGAAACTCTGCTGGACATGACTTCATGGTATCACAGACTATATTTCCCTTCTTGAATTTCCTTTATTTTTGCTGCTTTTTTAGACCACTCCTACCCTACCCTCATCCCCAGTGGTAGGATATAAAATTTTTTGAATTATATTAATACACTTAATCATGTTACAGTAAAATTTTGTGGACCTAGGATCAACTCTTGAAGATACCTACATGGTTACATGTTCTTTTTAAGGATCAAGTCTCTAACGATTTCTATTTCTCATTCACAAGGTTTTAAAGATTCTGCTATATGGACCGCATATACTAAAAAGCTAAGAAAAAAAAAAAAGATGTCTTAGTGGCAGAATAAGGGTCAGCAGTCATGCTATGCAAATCTGTTAAAAGAATTTATGGAGTATTAGGGGCTTACTGATACCCTCAAATCATTCTATCTGTATTGGTCTAATCCGGACATGTGTGTGCAGAATTTTTATCATCTATGGAAACAGGAAACAAAAGGTAGAACTGAATTCAATTATGGTGGAAGAGTTTTATGCCACACATACATGATTCCATTATAGTTATACATACTGTGTTATATTAATTTCAGGTGTATGGTATAGTGATCCAGCAATTCTACACATTACTCGGTGCTCATCATGGTAGGTGTAACCTTAATGCCCTTCATCTCTTTCATCCACCCCCACCCCACCTCCTGTTTGGTAATCATTAGTTTTTTCTCTATAATTAAGAGTCTGGTTTTTGGTTTATCTCTTTTTAATTTTTTTAAAATTTAAATTCCAATATAATTGACATATAGCGGGATATTAGTTTTAGGTGTACAGTGTAGTTATTTAGCTATTCCATGTGTCACCCTGTGCTCATCACAAGTGCACTTCTTAATACCAATCACCTGTATCAATAATCTCTCCACTCACCTCCCTTCTGGTAACTATCAGTTTGTTCTCCATAGTTAAAAGTTTGTTTCTCGGTTTGTCTCTCTCCCTCTTTTTTTTTTTTTTTAATTTTGCTCATTTGTTTTGCTTCTTCAATGCCACATATGATTGAGAACATATGGTATGTATCTCTGACCGACTTATTTCACTTAGCATAATACTCTGTAGACCTACCCATGTTGTTGCACATGGCAGGATTTCATTCTTTTTTAATGGCTGAGTAATATTCCACTATATATAATACCTATTCTTTATCCATTCATTTATTGGTGGACACTTGGACTGTTTCCATAATATGGCTATTGTAAATAATGCTCCTATAAACATAGGGGTGAATATATCTTTTCAAATTAGTGTTCTTGTATTCTTTGGGTAAATATTTAGCAGAATTACTAGATTGTATGGTAATTCTGTTTTTAATTTTTTGAGAAACCACCGTACTGTTTTCCACAGTGACTGCACTAGTTTGCATTCCCACCAACAGTGCACAAGGATTCCTTCTTCTATACATCCTTGCCATCTCTTGTTGTTTCTTCTCTTTCTCTCTCTTTTTTTTTTAAATTTTAGCCATGCTGATTGGTATGAGGTAATATCTCATTGTAGTTTTGATTTGTATTTCCATGATGATGAGTGATGTTGTGCATCTTTTCATTTGTTTGTTGGCCATCTGTATGACTTCTTTGGAAAAATGTCCAGTCAAGCCCTGAGTATTCTTAATCACATTATTTATTTGGTGTTAAGTTGCATGAGTTCTTTATCTATTTTGGATATTAACTCTTTATTGGATATATAATTTGCAAATATCTTCTCTCATTCAGTAGGTTGCCTTACTGTTCTGTTGATGGTTTCCTTAGCTGTGCAAAAGTTTTTTATTTAGTATAGTCCCAATAGTTTATTTTTGCTTTTATTTCCCATGTCTGAGTAGACATATTTAGGAAAATATTGCTAAGGTTGATGTTCATGAGATTACTGCCTATGTTTTATTTCAGGGGTTTTATGGTTTCAGGTCTCACACCGAGGGCTTTAATCCATTTTGAGTTTATTTTTGTGTATGGTATAAGAAAGTGGTCCAGTTTTATTCTTTTGCCTGTAGCTGTCCAGTTTTCCAAACACCATTTATTGAAGAAACTTTTTCCCCTTGGATATTATTTCCTGCTTTCTCATATATTAATTGACGATATAATTGTGGATTTATTTCTGGGTTTTCTATTCTGTCCTATTGATCTATGTGTCTGTTTCTGTGCCAGTGCCATACTGTTTTGGTAGTCACAGCCTTGTAGTATGTCTTGAAATCAGGGATTGTGATGCCTCTAGTTTTGTTCATCCTTTTCAAGATTGTTTTGGCTATTTGGGGTATTTTGTAGTATTATGTAATTTTAGGATTGTTTGTTCTAGTTCTCTGAAGAATGCTGTTGGTATTTTGAGAGGGAATACATTAAATCTGTAGATTGCTTTGAGTAGTTTGGGCATTTTGATAATATTTGTTCTTCCAATTCATGAGCATAGATATCTTTCCATTTGTTGGTGTCACTTCAATTTCTTTCATCAATGTTTTATAGTTTTCAAAGTACAGGTCTTTTACCCATTAGGTATTTTAATTTTTGTGAAATTATAAATGGGATTATTTTCTTAATCTCTTTCTGCTACTTCATTATTAGTGTATAGAAATTGCAACAGATTTCTGTATATTATTTTGTATCCTGCAATCTTACTGAATTCATTTACCAGTTCTAACAGTTTTTGGGGGGAGTTTTGAGGGTTTTCTATATATAATGTCATATCATCTGCAAACAGTGAAAATGTTACTTCTTTAACAGTTTGGATGCCATTTCTTTCTTTTTTGTTGTCTGATTGTTGTGGCAAGGATTTCCAGTACGATGTTGAATAAAAGTGGTGAAAGGAGACATCCTTGCCTTGTTCCTGACCTTAGGAGGAAAGCTCTCAGTTTTCCACTATGGAATATGATGTTAGCTGTGGGTTTTTCACATATAGCCTTTATTATGTTGAGATATGTTCCCTCTAAACCTACTTTGTTGAAGGCTTTTTTTTTTTAAATCTTGAATGGATGTTGGAATTTGTCATGTACTTTTTCTGCATCTTTTGAAAATGAGCATATGGTTTTTATCTTTTCTCTCGTTGATGTGATGTGTCACCATTATTGCTTTGCAAATACTGAACCACCCCTGGATCCCAGGAATAAATCTCACTTGACTGTGGTGATTGATTTTTTAGTTTTGAATTTGGTTTGATATTTTGTTGAGGATTTTTTCATCTGTGTTCCTAAGAGATACTGGCTCCTGGTTCTTTTTCTCTCTCTCTAGCATGTTCTCTCTCCCTCTCTCTCTCTCTCATGTCTTTATCTGGTTTTGGTATTAAGGTAATGCGGGTCTTATGGAATGAATTTGGAAGTTTTCTTTCCTCTTCTATTTTTTGAAATAGTTTGAGAAGAATAGTTATTAAGTCTTCTTTAAAAGTTTGGTAGAATTCGCCTGTGAAATCATTTGGTCCTGGACTTTGTTTGCTTGATTATTGAGTTCATTTCATTGCTGTTAATTAGGCTATTAAAATTTTCTATTTCTTCCAGATCCAGTTTTGGGAGGTTGTATGTTTCTAGGAATTAATCCACTTTCTTCTAGGTGGTCCAATTTGTTGGCATATAATTTTTCATAATATTCTCATAATCCTTCATATTTCTCTGGTGTTTTTAAATTTCTACTCTTTTATTTCTGATTTTGTTTGAGTTCTCTCTCTCTCTTTATGAGTCTGGTTTATCAATTTTGTTGATGTTTTGAAGAACCATTTCCTGGTTTCATTGATCTTGTTCTATTTTGTTTTTTGATTTTCATTTAGTTTTTATTTTATTTCTGCTCTAATCTTTTTTATTTCCTTCCTTCTACTGGTTTGGTGTTTTGTTTGTTGTTGTTTTTCCAGCTCCTTTAGATATAAGGTTAGGCTGTTTATTTGAGATTTTTCTTGCTTACTGAGTTAGGTCTGTATTGCTGTAAACTTAGAACAGCTTTTGCTACATACTAAAGACTTTGGACCGTTGCATTTTCATTTTCATTTGTCTCCATGTAATTTCTTATTTCCTCTTTTGATTTCTTGGATGACCCATATATTGTTTAGAACCATGTTATTTAACCTTCATCTTATTTGTGTTCTTTCTAATTTTTTTCTTGTGGTTGAGCTCTAGTTTCATAGTGTGTGGTTGGAAAGAATGGATGGTAGACCTGGATCTTCTTGAATTTGTTGAGACTTGTTTTATGGCCTAATATGTGATCTATCCTGGAGAATGTTCCATGTGCATTTTTAAAAATTATGTATTCTGGGGCACTTGGGTGGCTCAGTGGGTTAAGCCTCTGCCTTTGGCTCAGGTCATAATCTCAGGATTCTGGGATTGAGCCCCACATGGGGCTCTCTGCTCAGCGGGGAGCCTGCTTCACCCTCTCTCTCCCTGCCTGCCTTTCTGCTTACTTGTGATCTCTGTCTGTCAAATAAATAAATAAAATCTTTTAAAAATTATGTAGTCTGTTGTTTTAGGATGGAATGTTCCGAAAATGTCTATTTAGATCGAGTATGTCATTCAAAGCCACCATTTCCTTGTTGATTTTCTGTTTGGGTATTCTGTCCATTGATGTAAGTGCGATGTTAAATTCCCCTACTGTTATTGTATTACTGTCAATTGCTATTGCTTCATTTATGTTTTCTAATAGCTGCTTTATGTATTTCAGTGCTCCCATGTTGGGTGCATAAATATTTACAATTATATATTCTTCTTAGGTTATTCTCTTTATGATTATATAGTACTCTTCTTTGTCTCTTGTTACAGTCTATTTTTTGCCCAAAGTAAGTATTGCTACCCCAGCTTTCTTTTCACTCTATTTGCATGACAAAAGCTTTTCCATCCCTTCACTTTCAATCTGCATGTGTCTTTAGGTCTCAAATGAGTCTCTTATAGGTAGCATATATATGAATCTTGCTTTCTTATCCATTCCATCACTGTATGTCTTTGAATGGAGTGTTTAGTCCACTTATGTTCTAAGTAATTATTAGTAGATATGTACTAATTGCCATTTTTAAAAAAACTTGTTTTATGGTTGTTTTTGTGGTTCTCTGTTCCTTTCTTTCCTTGCTCTCTCCTCTCATGGATTGCTGGCTCTCTTTAATGATGTACTTGAATTCCTTTCTTTTTATTCTTTGCATATCTACATCTGGTGTTTGATTTGTGGTTACCATTAGGTTTATAATTAACATCTTATGCATATAGCATTCTATATTAACTTGATAGCCACTTAAGTTTGAGCTCATTCTTCACTCCTCTCTCCCCATGTTTTAGGTATATGGTGTCATACCTTACCTCCTTTTATTTTGTGAATTCCTTGACTGGTTTTTACAGATATACTTGTTTTTACTGTTTTTGTGTTTGCTTCTTTTCTTACTTCTGCATGTAGTCTTTCTTGTCCACTCAAAGAGAACCTTTTGATTGTAGGGCTGGTTTAATGTCATGAATTCCTTTAACTTTTGTTTTCTGGGGAACTTTTTACCTCTCCTTCTATTCTGAATGATAGCTTTGCTGGATAGAGCATTCTTGATTGCAGTTTTTTCTTTCAACACTTCGAATATATTATGCTATTCTATTCTGGCTTGCAAAGTTTCTGCTGGAAAAAAAACAAACAAACCAGCTCATAGCCTTGTGGGATTTCTCTTGTATGTAACTGTTTCCTTTTCTCTTTTACTTTTACTTTTACAATTCTCCTATCAGTACTTTTTGCCATTTTAATTTCTGTATATCTTTGTGTGGACCTCCTTGGCTTGATATTGTTGGTGGCTCTATATGCCTTCTGGATCTGGATTTCTGTTTCCTATCCCAGATTTGGGGACTTTTCAGCTATTATTTCTTCCAGTAACATGCTCCAAATAACATCCTAAATTTTCTGTCCCTTTTCTCTCTTCTCCTCATGTGATATTATGCTTGATGATGTCACTGAGTTCCCTAAGTCTGTTTTCATTATATTTCAATATGTATTTCATTACATTTCCATATATATCTTTCCCACTCTTAATCAGCTTGATTGATTGCTTTCCAATACTGTGTCCTCCATTTTACTGATCAGTTCTTCTGCTTCCTCTGTTTATTCCATCTAGCGTATATTTAATTTTAGTTATTGAGTTCTCCATCCCCGATTGGTTCTTTTTTATGTTTTCTGTCTCTTTGTTAAAGGTCTCAAAGTGGTCCTTTTTCTTAAGTCCACTAAGTTCTTGTGATCATTACTTGACATTCTCTAAGAGGCATATTACTTATCTTTGTTTTATTTAGCTCTCTGTGATTTTGTTCTGGTCTTTCATTTGGGATATACTCCTCTTTCTCCTCATTTTGTGTAACTCTGTGTCCATTTCTGTGTATTAGTAAAGTCAGTTGTGTCTTCTGCTCTTGGTAGTAGTGGCCTTATGAAGAACAGGTTCTGTAGTGCCCTGCAGTGCTATGTCCCCTATTCACCAGAACCTCCCACTTCAGGAATGCCTCTTATGTGTGAGAGAGTGTGTGTGTGTGTGTGTGTGTGTGTGTGTATGCTGTACATTGTAGCTGAGCTGGTTTTGCCTTGAGTCCATTTATCTGCAATGACTTTCTTTGCCTATTGTGGGTAGAATTTGGTTCCTTGTTTGTGGACAAGTCTGGGGCTGCCTTGGGCTTGAGTTGAGTCAGACCATGCATTTGATAGAGATAGAGTAGAACCAAACTGCTGGGTGCTTGCCCTGTGTTTTGCCCTGAGAAGCTTTCATTGGTGGGTGAGCTTACTGTCAGACTAGATGTCTGTCCTTAGCCCACAGCAGGGGCTGCTATTGAACTCTTGTGTGTGGTTATCATCTTCTCTGCCTGGGTCAGGACTCATCTTAGTATGAGCCTGGTCCCAGTTGTAATTGCTTGCCCTCTGCCAGGCTTATGGCACCACTTTGGATGGGTTCTAGCCAAAAGTATATTGGAGAGAGCGGGTCTGCAGAAAAACGTGGGTTGGGGCATGTGATTAGCAAGTTTGTGCAGGTCTGCTGTGGGAGGATACCTGGAGCTGAGGCCTGGATAGATAAGGCATATCTGCAGGAGAATGCAGGAGTTTGGGGATGGGGCATACTGTTGGCAAGTTTGGTAATGAGTGTTCGTGCCTTCCTGGTTCCTGTAGGTCTCTATGTTATCTAGGCTAGGAGGGCAGGGAGGCAGAAACAGTGCTCTCCAACTCTTTCGTTCTTGGTGAAATCGCCCAAGGACCCCTACCCCTCCAGCACATGGTCTTAGATTAGTAAACAAATCTCCTTCACATATAACCCAAGCATTTTTCAAACTCCTGTTTTTATGCTGTATCTTCAGGGTTCTGTAGTGCTATTTCTCTAAATGCAGAAGACTCAAGTTTTCTCCCCTTCCAAGCTCTCTCAGGATGAAACCCACTGTTTTTGTTTTTGTTTTTTTGTATATATATTATATATATTTATTATATAAGCTTAGTATATTTATTTATATATAAATATATATATGTTATATATATATTTATATTTGTATAAATTTGTATAAATATTTGTATTTACATTTGTACATACAAATAAATATACTAAATATTATATATTTATTTATATATGTATAAATAAATTTATTTATATATATAAATAAATTTATTTATACATATATAAATAAATATATAATATTTAGTATATTTATTTATATATATAAATAAATATACTAAATATATACGCATATATTTAGTATATATCACCAAGGTGTGTAACCATCACTAGGTTCAATTTTAGAACATTTTCAGCACCTCAACAAGAAACCCCATATCCTCTAGCTATCACCACCCTAGCTCTCCAGTCCAGCCCTAATCAACCACTGATCTGCTTTCTGGCTCTATATATTGCCTTACTGGGAACTCTCATCTGAATGGAATCATACAACCTATGTATGGTCTTTGTGACTGGCTTCTTTTCCTAAAAGCTTTCCAAGATTTCTCCATGTCCTACCCTGTGTCAATACCTGATTTCTTTTTATGGCTGATTAATATTCCATTGTATGAATTCTTCATTTTTTTAAGACTTTATTTATTTATTTGGCAGAGACAGAGAAAGCACAAGCAGAGGGGGAGGAAGAAGCAGGCTCCCTGCTGAGCAGGGTTCTGACTCAGGGCTTGATTCTAGGACCCTGGGATCATGACCTGAGCCAAAGGCAGATGCTTAACTGGCCCAACTACCCAAGTGTCCCCAAACCCATGGTTTTTAAAGTTACAGATGTTATGCCCTACTGATTATTGGAACATGTAAAATTATGCCCCACTGTTTTTCAAAGCCAAGTCTTATAGGGATTCGTCTTCCTGTGCAGTCCCTTGTGTCTGGTTGCCTGGTATGTAGAGCTCTTCTCATCTCTCCACACCCGCCTGTCCCTCTCTCCTGTCTGTGGTCAGTGCCAGAGGTCCATTTAGCTCCAGACCACAACTCCACGCTTCCTATGGTCTTTGATTGGTCTCCTTTATATTTAGTGGCCAAGAGTCTTTTGGCCAGTCTTTGGGTTCTGCCAGTCTTTGGGTCATTTTCTGGATTATTTAAACTGATGTGTGTGTGTGTGTGTTATCTAATTGTATCTGTGGGATGAGGTGAGCTTAGGGTCCTCCTACTCTACCATCTTCCCCGGAAGTCAGAAAGACTAAGTATATTTACAAACAGATATTGCCTACAGATACTAATGAAAGCAAAAAAGGGTAAAACATGACTTAGGGACATAGTAGACATAGTAATACAGAATTAATAATTACTGAGATGTGTGTATTCTTAGAATAGATAGAAATGATGAATAGATACCAACAGGTTCACTAAGAATAAGTAATGTCAGATCATTTGTATTTCATTTGATCATGTTTCCTAGACAAGCAGAAAAAATATAGAAAAAATAAAACTTTATTATTAATTTTGACAGCTTCTCAGATTATTTTATGGACAAGATGAAGAATGTATGTTAGAGAGATAGGATATTATATGGATTTAAAATTGGCATAGTCAACTAAATATTCGTGCTAGAGGAATGATGGAGAAGTTTCTACAACATCCTGTCTTTAGTTCTATTTTAATCATTTTTAAGTTAATTATTGGAATGAAGATATGAGAAGCAAGGTTTATCCAGTTTTCTGATTGAACAGAATTCTAATTCAATGAATTAAATATTTATTAGGTACCTATGATGTTTCTGGCTTTGTGCAAGGAAAAAAACAAAGCTAATAGAGTGACTGCACATGAAGGCTACCAAAGAATTTTGAGTCATTATAAACTCAGTATGAGTATATGAAAGATGGTTAAAACAAGAAAAGGCAAAACAAACCTACCTGAATAGAAGACAAGTAGAACATAGGAGCAATAGAGGTAGAATGTGGGATTAGACTGAGGTTTTATATGGCTCTACTACTTCTCAGCTGTATGACTGTGTACAAGATAATTTTCCTAAGCCTCAGTTTTCTTCTCTCTAAAAGGGACTAATGTTTACTTCACATTTATTTGTGAGTAGTAAATGAAATGGACGATGTAAGGTATTAAGCACCCTGAGTAGAACAGGGTTATCACTAAGTAAATATCTGCAATTATTCTTAGTTACCTCTACAAATCAAGATGTGTGTGTGTGTGTGTGTGTGTGTATATATATATAATGAAGATTGGAACACAAGCCTCATTACTCCTGGTATATATATATATGTGTGTGTATATACATATGTATATGTATATACACACATATATACATACATACATGTATGTATGTATATATACATGTGTATACATATGTGTATATGTGTACATATACACATGTATATACATATACATACATACATGTATGTATGTATATATGTGTGTATATACATATACATATGTATATACACACATATATATATATATATGCCAGGAGTAATGAGGCTTGTGTTCCAATCTTCATTCTTCCTGTTGCTGACTGTGACTCTTTTAACCTACCTTTAGGTGATGATTCTTAGCTCTGGGTACTTCTTTTTATTAAAAACATTGAAAAAAAGAACGTATTTAGATAAGGGGAAATGGGATGGCAATAAAACAGATCCAGGAACCATGTCATAAAAGAAATATTTTGAAATATGCAAATAAATTAATTAATGCCTTGCTTTATTCCAAAAAGTTATTTTAAATTATTGACAAAAATGCATACAGTACAATAAGATAAAAGTCAGTCGAAGTAAAGAGAAAAAGTAAAATGAAACCGGGATTAATAAATAAATCTTAGTTGCATTAAAAGATGAGGCAGGAAAGATTTAAGACTGGGACAGCACATAGCACCAGAAGTTACTTTCTTTGCTCTAACCTTTACCTCCTAACTTTCCAACTAATTTACCATAATGGCCCCACAGCTATAATCCTTTCACTTTTTGAGACATCCCATCCTTTTACCCCACATCTTAAAAGCTATCAGACTTCTCCATTTATTTCCCTATTCTATGGTTTTTATTATAACTGCTTATCCCCTTTGCTGTTAGTCATACTCAAAAGCCAAACCAAAATCCTGGATAAACCACAGTATTTGTTTTTCCTTACCCTGGAAGGGAAAACTGAAACCACATTGACCAGTCACACTTGAAATCAGTGATCATTCAGTTTGCCATACTTTCTTTATTAGCTTGACATTTCTGCTTAACTACTTCATACCTACCCACCTATTATTAAAACTCTCTCACTCTTTCCCTACTCTCAGTTTGTTCATACTTCACTTAGAGAATCCCAAATTCTTTATCAGCCTTCCCCCCAACTGTAAAGCTACCAGCTCCTGAAACACCATTGTCTCCTTCCTTCATGTAAAGATGAGGAAATGGATTGGCCTATTTAAGTCCATTTTTTTTTCATATGTGCTTTGGGTTACATTCTTTTCCATTATCTTAAGGAATTCATGCCTATAGCTATGATTTCTTTCTAGTACATAATAAATCTCTTCCTATGGGATATTTCCATCAATGTGAAACAAGCTTTAGTACCGCAGATTCTTTAAAAAATCCCCCATGGATGTACAACACTTTTCAGGTATTTTTCTATTTCTGGAATCCTTTACAATAGTCTCAGTTCTCTAAAGAGAGACAACATATGCTTATTTGGCTGGAACTCATGCGTTAGCCCTTGCAGTCCAGATTCTTTCCTCCCCATTATTTTCAAAATCACTGATAACCTCTCATGTTATCAAATTCAATAAAACACTTTATTTTTCCTGTAATGTCACTTGGTGTCTCAACAACACTCAGCAGATTTGACCACTCTATTTTGGAAAGACTTAATAACCCCTGTGTTATGTCATTTCATGCATTCTCCCCTTACTTACAACTGATCTTTATCAGTCTCTTCTCTGAACTTGCTCCTTACTTAACTCATGTTTTGATGTCCAAGGCTCAATGTTCGATTTTTACCTGCTTCTCTCTGTATACTTTTACTGAGACATTTTGTCCGTATTTGTGCCTTTAAATGACATTTATATTGTGATAATTCACAAATCTATGTCTCCAGTACAGATACTACCCTTGAACTTCAGTTATATTTACCCAGTTCCCTACCTGATATTTCTATTTGAATGTCTCATAGCAAGATAAAATTAATTGGCCAAACTTGAATTTTCCATTTACTGTAACAGTTTTAAAACTGCTCCTATGCCAATCTCTAGAAATGGCTCTCATTTTTCCTTTCCTTTTCTTTTCTTCTGAGAGAGAGTGTGAGTAGAGGTCAGGAGAAGAGACAGAGGGAGAGAGATAATTTTTTTAAATTATTTTTATTAACATTTAATGTTAATATTTGCTCCAAGGCTTACACACTTCACAGTACTCACCATATCACATACCCTCCCCAATGTCCATAACCCAGCCACCCTTTCCATATCCCCTGCTCCCCAGCAACCCTCAGTTTGTTTTGTGAGATTAAGAGTCTCTTATGCTTTGTCTCCCTCCCAATTCCATCTTGTTTCATTTTTTTCCTTCCCTACCCCCCAAAATGCCCACTCTGCCTCTCAAATTTCTCACATCTGGGAGATCATATGATAATAGTCTTTCTCTGATTGACTTATTTTGCTCAGCATAATACCTTCTAATTCTGTCCACATCGTTGCAAATGGCAAGATTTCATTTATTGTAATGGCTGCGTAGCATTCCATTGTGTATATATACCACATCTTCTTCATCCATTCATCTGTTCATGGACATCTAGATTCTTTCCATAATTGGCTATTATGGACATTGCTGCTATAAACATTTGGGTGCATATGCTCCTTCAGATCACAACATTTGTATCTTTAGAGTAAATACCTAGTGGTGTGGTTGCTGGGCCATAGGGTAGCTCTATTTTCAACTTTTTGAGGAACCTCCATGCTGTTTTTCAGAATGGCTGCACCAGCTTGCATTCCCACCAACAGTGTAGGAGGGTTCCCCTTTCTCTGCATCTGAGAGAGAGAATCTTAAGAATCTCCATGCACAGCATGGGGCCTGACACAGGGCTTGATCCCATGTCCCTGAGATCATGACCTGAGCCAAAATCAAGAGTCAGATGTTTATCCAACTGAGCCACCCAAGTGTCAACCAAGAGTCACTTTCTATTCTGCTCTTTATCTCATATCCTACTCTATCCCATTAACAATTTCAACTAATTCCATTCTCAAATTAAATCTCTAATATGGCCACAGTCTTCATGGCCACTTTCCTCATATAAGTCACCCTGTTTATGAAGACTACCTCATATCTTACTGTTTCTTTTGCTTCCACCCTCATCCCTTCTAACCTATAGTCAGAGTCATCTTTCATGTATGCACTTCACATTAAAGCCTAAAATCCCATAATTGACTTCCATTGCTCTTAGAACAAATTAATTGTTCAATATACTTTGGCTTATACAGGCTTCCTTTCAAAATTTGACGTGTCAAATTCTTTTTCCTTTAGTTTTTTGACCATGTTGTCCCTATTCTTGATCCATTCCTACTTTATCCAGCATTCCTTATAGCTTGTTAATTTTCATATTTTTCTACCTTCAGGGTAAATTTAACTGTACAGAGGAGTTTTCTAAACACAGTATCTAAATCAGATCCTAACTTTTCAACTCTCCCTCTCCCTATTAACACTTAATTAATTCCATTCATAGCCTTAAGCTCAATCTCTAATTCTTTATCTGTGTTAAAAGCATTTCTTAAAAACAAAGTTTCCTCATTTTGTTGTAAGTTCTGTGAGCAGAGACCATGTTATCTTGTTCACTCCTGTACTCCAAGAACTTAATAATGTGATTGAAAATAAAACCTTGTTTGATGAATAAAACAACAACCACATACCAGTGACTGGCAACCAACACAAAGTTTTATTTCTTGCTTATGTTAGTGTAATTCCTCTCAACATGGTTTTCATTACAGAAATCTCACTGACAGAGAAGCTCCCACAGCAGAGGGATGCAAAACGTGGCAAAGCATGAATTACAACTGTCTCTTGAAGCTTCTGGTTGCAAGCTACAACTCACTTTCAAACACATTTCATTGGTCAAAATAAGTCAAATAGCTACTTCACAGTTCAAGTTGATACTATATAATCATCATGCAGGGATGGAGGAAAACAAGGTTCAGCATCTGGGGATAGTTTGTGAATATTTTAAATAAAAATACGATATATTATATGTGCCACTGATGGTTCATTAGTGGTGTTTGCCCATAAAACTGAGTTAAAGATTCTAAAGTTAGATCTAGATTTGGCCAGAAAGATGGCTTGTGTTATATGATCACAATATAGGAGAGTGGCAGCATACATGCTACGTAATGGCAATCTCTGACATATAGGTAATGCTATTATAAGTAATTGAAGGACTGTCATGTGGATGAGGGGCTGAACTAAGGGAACAGCAGAATTGAATTCTTAATGAGGAGAGTATTTAGTTGAGCATGGTTTATTGAGGTAAAAGAATTCTATAATTTATGTTTTTTGAAAAATGAAAAATGATATACTCTGCTTTGTTTAAAAAAAGTGAGCTTTTAAAAAAAAATCACCAAATGTATTCACAGTGTATAGTGTGAAGTAACTCCATATTTTATTCTAGGTTTAAGGGTCTGAGTCCATCAAATAATACAAGGAATACTGAATGCTTCTTTGAGGCCTGAATTCTAATGTGGCCTTGTAATGGGCCCCATTATGCCACCCACAAAGAGGATATTGGATCATATAATCCTCAAGGGTCTTTAATGCTCTAAAATTTGCATTTTTCTTTTATATCAAGTATCTGTTACATATCTATTCTTTACAAAGTATTAGTAATGTGCTAAATCCTAATAGCACCTAGTAGGTCCTAAATGCTATGAATACAGATTCTATCCTTAAGAGCAATTGGCTTAGGGAAGAAGGTAAGAACATGTATGAATCATGAGGAAGTCTGTGCTGAAAACACCAAAACTGGTATAATGAATGGGAAGTTCTGATAAGGTAGCAGCTAGAGATGGCACAAAGAATGATCTTTTTTTTTTAAGATTTTTATTTTTATTTTAAGACTAATACCTTTATTTTTGTACACTTATCAGTGTCTAACTTCAACAATTTACTAAATCTTCATATAAATTGATAAACCCATTATTAAAACAGCAGTAAATAATCCCTGTATCACATAAATGTACTCACTGTACCAAATTTACAAACACTTTAGCATCATTATTAGTCGTAATTAGAAGTTTAATATATGCACAAGTGATATATTTCCATTCTTTTCCCATATCAAAATTGACTAGATCAAAAATAACAATGATCATCCTTCAGAAGATACTTTTAAGGGGGACTGAAAAGAAAAGCTACCAAGTGGGAAAAGATACATAATACAATATATAACTCCAGCAAAGCACTTAAATTAGTAACAGAACACAGAACCACTGCCATCCCCTAACTGGACAAAATCCTACAAACTACACTTTAGAAAAAAAGAGGACATCCCCAGAGTAATTAAACATATGAAAATGTCCTCAACATTATCAGTGTTCGAGGTATTGACAATGAAAACCACAGTGAGATACCAAAAGCAACATCCAGGCAGAACCTATCAGATGTTAGCAAAATGAGGAAGAAATGTAAGTCTTCTATTTTTCTGGTGGATCTACAAATTGGTAAAAAGTGTTCAATATTATCTAATATACCTAAAAATATGCATATATATGGTACCAACAATTCCATGGCTAGGTATTCAACCAATTATGATATATTCTCACAATGAAATACTATATAAAAATGTGAATGAAGGAACTTCAACTATGTCCACCAATAATAGATGAATCCCAAAAACAGTACTTGGAGTAGAAAAAAACAGGCACAGAAGAGTATACAGTCCATGAGTCAAATTTAACCAGATTTAATAAAAAAAGTTCTGTTTAAGAATTAAATGCATTTAAATATTTTTGAAAAGAAAATTAAAGAGTAGAGTTTATAAAATATAATGATATACTAAAAATAAATTGTAACTTTAAAAATATGATACTGGTATAGCAATAAACAAATGAAACAAGAAAAAAGAACAGAGAACCAAGAAACAACTGTACATAGAAAGGAACTTGATATATGACCAAAATTTTATTACAAATTAATAAAGATAAGTGAACTGTTTAGGGACACCTGGGTGGCTCAGTGGGTTAAGCCTCTGCCTTTGGCTCAGGTCATGATCCCAGGGCCCTGGGATCGAGTCCCACATCGGGCTCTCTACTCAGTGGGGA
>PISX010027736.1:5845-22680 GCA_004024625.1 Mellivora capensis | reverse complement strand
TTTCTTTGGTGTTGGTTGTGATCTCTCCTCTTTCATTCATGATTTTATTTATTTGGGTCCTTTCTCTTTTCTTTTTGATAAGTCTGGCCAGGGGTTTATCAATCTTATTAATTCTTTCAAAGAACCAGCTCCTAGTTTCATTGATTTGTTCTATTGTTTTTTTGGTTTCTATTTCATTGATTTCTGCTCTGATCTTTATTATTTCTCTTCTCCTGCTGGGTTTAGGCTTTCTTTCTTGTTCTTTCTCCAGCTCCTTTAGGTGTAGGGTTAGGTTGTGTATTTGAGACCTTTCTTGTTTCTTGAGAAAGGCTTGTACCGCTATATATTTTCCTCTCAGGACTGTCTTTGTTGATTTTGAACCATTGTGTTTTCATTATCATTTGTTCCCATGAATTTTTTCAATTCTTCTTTAATTTCCTGGTTGACCCATTCATTCTTTAGAAGGATGCTGTTTAGTCTCCATGTATTTGGGTCCTTTCCAAATTTTCTCTTGTGATTGAGTTCTAGCATCAGAGCATTGTGGTCTGAAAATATGCAGGGAATGATCCCATTCTTTTGATACCAGTTGAGACCTGATTTATAACCCAGTATGTGATGTATTCTGGAGAATGTTCCATGTGCACTAGAGAAGAAATGTGTATTCTGTTGCTTTGGGATGAAATGTTCTGAATATATCTGTGATGTCCATCTGTTCCAGTGTGTCATTTAAGGCCTTTATTTTCTTGTTGATCTTTTGCTTGGATGATCTGTCCATTTCAGTGAGGGGAGTGTTAAAGTCCCCTACTATTATTGTATTATTGTCAATGTGTTTTTTTGATTTTGTTATTAATTGGTTTATATAGTTGGTTGCTCCCATGTTAGGGGCATAGATATTTAAAATTGTTAGATTTTCTTGTTGTACAGACCCTTTGAGTATGATATAGTGTCTTTCCTCATCTCTTGTTATAGTCTTTGGCTTAAAGTCTAATTCATCTGATATAAGGATTGCCACCCCAGCCTTCTTCTGATGTCCATTTGCATGGTAAATTATTTTCCACCCTCTCACTTTAAATCTGGAGGTGTCTTTGGGTCTAAAATGAGTTTCTTGTAGGCAGCATATTGATGGTTATTTTTTTATCCATTCTGATACCCTGTGTCTTTTGATTGGGACATTTAGCCCATTAACATTCAGGGTAACTATTGAGAGGTATGAGTTCAGTGCCATTGTATTGCCTGTAAGGTGACTGTTACTATATATTGTCTCTGTTCCTTTCTGATCTACTACTTTTAGGGTCTCTCTTTGCTTAGAGGACCCCTTTCAATATTTCCTTTAGAGCTGGTTTGGTGTTTGCAAATTCTTTCAGTTTTTGTTTGTCCTGGAAGTTTTTTATCTCTCCTTCTATTTTCAATGATAGCCTAGCTATCATTGGATATAGTATTCTTGGCTGCATGTTTTTCTCATTTAGTGTTCTGAATATATCATGCCAGTTCTTTCTGGCCTGCCAGGTCTCTGCGGATAACTCCGCTGCCAATCCAATATTTTTACCATCTTATGTTACAGTCTTCTTTTCCCGGGCTGCTTTCAGGATTTTCTCTTTGTCGCTAAGACTTGTAAATTTTACTATTTGGTGATGGGGTGTGGACCTATTCTTACTGATTTTGAGGGGGGTTCTCTGCACCTGCTGGATTTTGATGCTTGTTCCCTTTGCCATATTAGGGACATTCTCTACAATAATTCTCTCCAATATACCTTCTGCTCCCCTCTCTCTTTCTTCTTCTTCTGGAATCCCAATTATTCTAATGGTGTTTCATCTTATGGTGTCACTTATCTCTCGAATTCTCCCCTCGTGGTCCAGTATTTGTTTGTCTCTCTTTTTCTCAGCTTCTTTATTCTCTGTCATTTGGTCTTCTATATCACTAATTCTTTCTTCTGCCTCATTTATCCTAGCAGTAAGAGCCTCCATTTTTTTATTGCACCTCATTAATAGCTTTTTTTATTTCAACTAGGTTAGATTTTAGTTCTTTTATTTCTCCAGAAGGGCTTTTATCTCTCCAGAGAGGGTTTCTCTAATATCTTCCATGCCTTTTTCACGCCCGGCTAGAACCTTGAGAATCGTCATTCTGAACTCTAGATCTGACATATTACCAATGTCTGTATCGATTAGGTCCCTAACCTTTGGTATTGCCTCTTGTTCTTTTTTTTGTGGTGAGTTTTTCCACCTTGTCATTTTGTCCAGATAAAAATATATGAAGGAGCAAATAAAATACTAAAAGGGTGGCAAAGGCCCCTGGAAAATGCGCTTTAATGAAATCAGAAGAGACCCCAAATCATGGGGCGGGGGGGGAGAAAGGGGATAAAAAGAAGTTTGGAAAAAAAAAAATTTTTTTAAGAAAACAAAGAAAAAATATAAAAAGAAAAATACATGTATATATATATATATATACATATATATATATACATATATATATATATATATTAGACTGGTGACTAGAACAGGGCCACCCACTTAATTTTGGGAGTATTTTGGTCTTTTAGAAGAAACTACCTCCCAAAATTTTAAAGAATGAAAAACATATATAAGGGTAAACACAATGAAGGGAAGGAATATGCCTATAAAGATGAATTTTTTTTAATTTCTAAAAAAGTAGTTGATAAAGTAAGTTGGTTGGGAGAATAAAGAAAAAGAAAGTGGAGAGATTTTGCTCAGGCTGGAGACTAGAACAAGCCCAAAGCTAGATTTAAGGTATATTTTGATCTATTAGAAGAAGTTGTACCCCAAAATTTTTAGAAGATAAAACCCTATATGTATACAAAAAATAAAGTTAGATACAATGAAGGATAAAATATGACTATAATAATGAGGGTTCAAAAAAGATTATTATTTTTTCTTTGATGAAAGTTATTGTTAAGATAAACTAGTTAAAAAACGTTAAAAGAGGAAAGGGTAAAAGTTAAAAAAAATTTAGCAGAAGAAAAAAAAATTTTTTTTAAATTAAATTAACTGCAAGACTAAAGAATCATGGAGAGAAAGCCATGAATTCCATGCTTTGCTTTCTCCTTCTCTGGAATTCCGCTGTTCTCCTCGGTAAGTGAATTTGGTCTTGGCTGGATTCCTTGTTGATCTTCTGGGAGAGGGGCCTGTTGTAGTGATTCTCAAGTGTCTTTGCCCCAGGCAGAATTGCACCACGCTTACCAGGGGCTGGGCTAAGTAATCCGCTTGGGTTCTCTTTCGGGAGCTTTTGTTCCCTGAATGCTTTCTGTAGAGTTCCAGAGGATGGGAATGAAAATGGCGACCTCCCAATCTCTGGCCTGGAGGAGCCAAGAGCTCGGGGCCCCACTCCTCAGTGCATCTTCACAGAAAAGCACTCAATCACTCCCATCTCCCTGGCCTCTGGCCGTGCTCTGAGCTCACCCAGCCTGTGACCTGTTCAAGGTAGCCCCAAGCTGAGAGCTCACTCCTCGGCTCTGTCTCTGTAGCTGGCTTCCCCACTCTAATACCTGTGAGCTCTGTGATACTCAGACACCCCTGATCCTTCTGTTGCCCTGCAGGACCTGGGGCCACGCTGACCCCACATGGGCTTCACCCCGGTTTAGCTCTGGAGCGATGTCCCTCAGTGGAGCAGACTTTTAAAAGTCCTGATTTAGTGCTCCATTGCTCCGCCGCTTGCCAGGAGCTGGCCCCTCCCCCCGTGGTCTATCTTTCCGTTGCTTTAGATTCACTTCTCTGCTGTCCTACCTTTCACAAAGTGGTCTATTTTCTTTTTCTAGAATTTTTGCTCTTCTTCTCTTAGGTCTCCTGTTGGATTTGTAGGTGTTCGCAATGGATTGATAAGCTATCTAGCTGATCTCCTGCTACCAGATGTAGTCTCAGCCTGCTACTTCTCCGCCATCTTGACTCCTGCCCCCCAGTGGTTTTTGATATATGGTTTCTATTAGGTTTGTATATAACATCTTCTGCTTATTATACTGAGTTGATTGTCATTTATGCTTTAACCCATTTTTACTCCTCTCCTCCCCACCTTTTAAGTCTGTGTTGTTATATTTTACATCCTTTTATATTGTAAGTTCCTTGACTGATTTTTTATAGAAATATTTATTTTTACTGCTTTTGTCTTTCCTACCTTTATACTGTCATATTTGGTCTCTCCTTTCAACCCAAAGAGTCCCTTTAATATTTCCTGCAGGGCTGGCTTAGTGGTCAAAAACTCCTTTAGTTTTTGTTTGGGAAACTTTCTCTCTCTCCTTCTGTTCTGATGATAGTCTTGTTGGACAGAGCATTCTTGGCTGCAGATTTTTCCCACTCACCACCTTAAATATATCATGTGACTGCTTTCTGGCTTGCCAAGTTGAAAATCTGCTAGCCTTATGGGCTTTCCCTTGTAAGGTACTGACTTCTTTTGCCTTGTACTTCTAAGACTTTTTCTTTATCACTGTATTTTGCAAATTTAATTATAATATGTTTTAGTGTCATTTTGCTTTTTTTGATTCTTTTGGGGGTTCTCTGTGACTCCTGGATCTTGATATCTGTTTCCTTCCCTAGATTATGGAAGTTTTCAGCTATTATTTCTTCAAATAAATTTTCTGCCCCCTTTATTCTCTTCTTCTTCTGGTATTCCTATAATATGTATATTACTACCTTTGATGGAGTCACTGAATTCCCTAAGTCTATTCTTGTTTTGTGTAATTCTTTTCTCTCTTTTATATCAGCTTGGTTACTTTCTATTGCTCTGTCTTCTAGGTCACTAATTCATTCCTCTGCCTCTTCCATCCTGTTGTTCATTCCATCAAGCATGTTTCTCATTTATTGTACACTTTGTCTCTACTATGTTATTCCCAATCTCTGTGTTAAGGATCTCACTCATGTCTTTCACTATTCTCAAGTCCAGCAAGTATTCTTATGATTATTACTCTAAATTCTCTATCAGGCCTGTTACTTATATCTGTTTCATCTAGATCTCTGGCTGTGGGCTTGTCCTATTCTTTCATTTGGGATAAACTTCTCTGTCTTCCTATTTTGTCTAAGTGTGCCTATTTCAGTGTGTTAGGAATATCAATTAGGTCTTCTGTTCTTGAGGGTAAGATCCCTTATTAAGAAAAGGTCCTCCAGCCACATGCAGAAGAATGAAACTGGACAATTCTCTTACACCATATACAAAGATAAACTCAAAATGGATGAAAGACCTCAGTGTGAGACAGGAATCCATCAAAATCCTAGAGGAGAACATAGGCAATAACCTCTTCAACATCAGCACAACAACTTCTTTCAAGAAACGTTTCTAAAGGCAAGGGAAATAAAAGGAAAAATAAACTTTTGGGATTTCATCAAGGTAAAAAGCTTCTGCACAGCAAAAGAAACCCTCAACAAAAACTAGGAGACATCACATGGAATGGGAGAAGATACTTGCAAATGACATTTCAGATAAAGGGCTGGTATCCAAGATCTATAAAGAACTTATCAAACTCAACACCCAAAACACAAATAATCCAGTCAAGAAATGAGCAGAAGACATTAACAGACACTTCTCCAAAGAAGACATACAAATGGCTATCAGACACATGAAAAAATGTTCCACATCCTTGGTATCAGGGAAATACAAATCAAACCATGATGAGATAGCACCTTACACCAATTAGTATAGCAAAAATTAACAATACAGGAAACAACAAATGTTGGCAAGGATGTGGAAAAAGGGGATCCCTCTTACACTGTCAGTGGGAATGCAAGTTGGTGCAGCCATTCTGGAAAACAGTATGGAAGTTCCTCAAGACATTAAAAATAGAACTACCCTATGACACAGCAATTGCACTACTAGGTATTTACCACAAAATATAGATGTAGTGAGAAAGGGGCACATGCACCCCAATGTTCATAGAAGCAATATCCATAATAGCTAAACTGAAAGGAGCTGAGATGCCCTTCAGCAGACGAATGTATAAAGAAGATATGGTTCATATATACAATGGAATATTACTCAGCCATCAGAAAGGATGAATAACCACCATTTGCATCAACATGGATGGAACTGGAGGGGATTATGCTAAGTGAAATAAGTTAAGCAGAGAAAGACAATTATCACATGGTTTCACTCATATGTGGAACATAAGGAATAGTGAGGAGGACCACAGGGAAAGGGAGGGAAAACTGAATGGGAAGAAATCAGAGAGGGAGAGAAACTGTGAGAGACCCTGGGAAAAAAACTGAAGGTTACAGAAGGGAGGTAACTGGGTGATAGATATTAAGGAGGGCCCATATAGTGATGAACACTGGATGTTATACATAACTAATGAATCATTGAACACTACCTCAAAAACTAATGACGTACTATATGTTGGCTAACTGAACATAAAAAAAAAAGAAAGAAAAAGACGAGGTCTTGTGTTGCCCTGCAATGTGATTTCCACTGTTTCCCAATGCTTGGCGCTTTAGGGAGTATCTCCAATATATGCTTCATATGCTCCAATATATGCTTTTGTCATGGCCACTTTCTCCTTCAGGCCAGTCATTTGCAGAGGCCCTTTTTTGTTGCAGGCAACGTTTAGTCCCTGGCCAACGTGGTGCATTTTTACTAAGCTTGCTCTGGTCTGTTTGTGAAATGAGACCTGCCACCACTATAGGAACCAAGGCTTTGCAAATCTCCTAAATTAGGAGATATGGTGTGAACACAGATTGGGCTGGACTTCTGGAGGTGGGGGCTGCCTGAATTGGGACTGTAGCAATTGTGACTAGGAAAGGTGGTTCTGGGGTGCCTGGCTGGCTCAGTTGTTAAGCATCTGCCTTTGGCTCAGGTCGTGACCGCAGGGTCCGGGATTGAGCTCCACATCGGTAGGGAAACCTGCTTCTCCCTCCTACTCCCTCTGCTTGTGTTCCCTCTCTCACTGTGTCTCTTTGCCAAATACATAAATAAAATCTTTTTTTAAAAAAAGGAAATGTGGGTCTGCTGGAGCATGGTGGAGGTGGTTTGGAGCTTGGTGTAAGCAAGTTAGGTAGTGAGTGTCAGTGCTGGGCTGGTTTCTGCAGGTGGCCCTGTGCTTATGCTGAAGAGTAAGGGAGGAAAATGGCACAAGCTAGTTTCTTTCTTCCTAGAGGGATCACTCCATGAATGCTGTCTCTCTGGTATGAGCTCTCTGGTATAAGATGAGTGAATAACCTCCCCATTGTGTGCCTAAGGTACTCTTCAGACAGCTGTTCACATTATACGTCCTTGGGTTGTTTGCTTGCCTTCTCTCCAAGAGCAGCACAATGCTCTCATGCTCTATCCCAGCCAAGCTTGCTTTAAAACTCCAGGCTTTAAACCCTGCTGGTTGCAAGAACTCATAAAATTCAACCCCTCTTGCTTTCTAAGCCAATTGCTATGGGGATTCATTTTCCCCATGAGCTTCCTTTTGTGCTATCTTTCTCTCACCCTTCTCTCTGACAATGGCTCCCTCCTCATTGTGGTGGCTATGATCCCATTCTCTCCCAAACCAAGTCTCTGCACTTTCTACCTTCTTTGATGTGGTCTCTTCTCCGCCTTTAGTTGTGGAGTTTGTTCTGACAGTCTTTAGAACAGTTTCTGAGGTATTTAGAATGATTTAATAGTTATCTAGTTGTATTCATAGGACAAGGTGAGGCTAGGGACCTCCTGGTCCACCACAATCTTCCCTCTATCCAGAGGAACTATTTTTTTCAATAACAAAAGAAAAGCTTTTGATATTTCACCATTTAGTATGATGTTTATTGTAGGGAATTTTTAGATATAACTTATTGGGTTAAGAAAGCTCCTTTTCATTGTTAAATATCTGAATAATTTTATTATGAATGCAGCTTGACTTTTTATCAAACACTTTTAACTACATGTATTGAAATCATCATATGATTTCCATGTTTAGTTCTATTAATACACTATTAATTATGCTGTTAATTGCTCTGTTAATTACACTAATTTATTTCCTAATTATAGACCAACCCTGGTCTTAATGTATTACTTTGTTTATACATTGCTCAATTTAGTTTGCTAATATTTTATTGATTTTCCATCTATTTTCATGAACATGATTAATCTCTTATTCTCCTTTACTTATTTATAATACATCTATTTTCACATTTACTAGCAAAGTTATTCTTACCACATGACATGAATTAGGACACATTACTTCTTTTATATGTTTTATGGAAGACTTTGTACAAGATTGGGATTATTTTCTCCTTTAATATTTGGTGAGTCTAGAGTATATTATTTTGCTTTTAATTCTTTGGGGAAGACTTTAAAATTACTCATGTATTTTAATGGCTGCAGGTCAATTCACAATATCTATATCTCTTTGAATCACGTTTATTAAGTTATATTCTTCAAATATGCACTCACTGAAACTTTCAAATATGTTGTTATCAAAATTTGTGTTTTCTCCTCATTTTTTAAAGGCTTTATTTATTTGGAAGAGAGAGAGGGGAGAGAGAGCAGGAACAGGGAAGAGAGGGAGAAGCAGACTCCCCACTGATCAGGGAGACTGATGCGGGGCTCCATCCCAGGATCTGAGCCTAAGGCAGACATTTAATCAGCTGACCCATTCAGGAGCCCCTCTCCTTATTTTTCTTTAAGCTATCATTATGCTATATTACACATATACAAATGTGAATGAAATATAAGTATGCATTAAAAATGTACATCTGTAGATTACCACCAAAGTCAAGAGATAAAACTCTGCCAGCATTCTTGAAGTCCCCATAAACTTACTCTTCCTTGCTACACCCATTACCTTCACTCCTTGAGTAATCCACTGTTTAATAATTACTTCTTTGATTCGCTTTCTAATTTTTCTACGTACACATCTATGAAACAACACAGTTTTCTTTTCCCTGTTTCCTAGATTTATATAAAAGAAATTTAAAAAAGAACAGAGAACAAATTGGTGGTTGCCAGAGGGAAGATGGGTGAGAGGAATGGGTGAAATAGGTGAAGGGGATTAAGCTTAGTGAGCATTAAGAAATGTGTAGAATTGTTGAATCACTGTATTGTATACCTGGAACAATATAACACTACATGTTAACTACACTTCGATTAAAATTTGGGTTGTTTGCAATTTTTTGGCTATCATGAAAAATTCATCTATGAATTTTCACATCTAGGTATGCTACTGCACACATGCATACATTTCTGTTGGGTACAAACCTAGAAGTGAAATTAATGAGTTATAGGATATACATAACCTCAACTTTACTAGAGAATGACAAAATGTTTTTCAAAGTGGCTGTATGCTTTTACACTCCTGTCAGAAATATACAAGCGTTCTTATCTTGATGAGCACTGAGAAATGTGTAGAATTGTTGATTCATTATATTGTACACCTGAAACAAATATAACACTCCATATTCGTTATACCTCAATTTTTTAAAAAAGAAAAAAATAGAGTTCCTGGTTCTCCACATTGGTGACAACACTAAGTATTGTCAGATGTTTTCATTTTGAACAGAGAGACAGTTTTCTCCTTGTAGCTTAAATTTGCATTTACCTGATTCAAATGAAGTTGAAAACTCTCCAATATTACATTCATTAGCATTGTCCCATTTGATAGCTTCTTTTGTGAAAAGTCTGCTCAAGTCTTTGTCCCATTTTGTATTGGATCTCCTCACCTTTTTAATTGTCATATAGATGTACTTCATACATCCTGGCTAAGAATTCTTCATTAGCTATGTGTATTTTAAGTATCTTTTCTCATATTTCTCTTTTTTAAAATTTTTTATTTCTTTTCAGCATAACAGAATTCATAGTTTTTGCACCACACCCAGTGCTCCATGCAATGCGTGCCCTCCATAATATCCACATATCCTGTCTCTTGCCAAAAATAAATGCTTTGTTCGAATGCAGTGAAACTTACCAATTTTTATTCTCTGGATATTGTTTTTGTGCCTTTTTGGAGAAATTTTCATTAAACCTGAGTTCATGAATATGCACAGTCCTATATTATATTTCAAAAGATGTATGATTTTCTTTTCAACTTTAAATTCAGCTGGAGTGAATTTTATTTAAGATGTGAGGTAGAGTCCTAGTTTTTCCAAGAATAACTGTGGAAAAGATTGTCAATTTCCCATGGTCTGCAGTGCTGCAATTATCATTAATTAATCAAGGATTTCATATACAGATGAGTCTTTGTTGTCACCATACTGACTTCACATCTTTTTCTTTCTCAAATGAATCTTTGTTTTCTTAGACATTTTGATTTTATATAAATTTTACAAATGGATTGTCAATTTCCACAAGAAGAAAATATGTAGAATATTTAATTGGATTGCATTGAATATATAGATCAATTTTGGGCGGATAGGCATCTTCAAAATATTGGATCTTCCAGTCCACTAGCATGTAATATTTCTTCATTTATTTGTCCCATTTTTTACTCTCAGTAACATGTATTATTTTTCACTCAAAAGTGGCATATATTTTATAGTTTTATAAATAAGTGCAATGTTAATTTGAGAATATATCATCTGTATTGGTTATATTTGTTGAGCTATAATTTTAAATCAGTAAAATTCACCTTTTGTGTACAACTCATTCTAGGAGTTGAAATATACAATAGTATAACTACCTCCACAATAAAAGAACAGAACAGTTCCATTATTCCCCAAATTTCCTCATGCCTCTCTGTAGACAAATTCTTCCGATTATCTCCAGTTCCTAGTAAACTGGCTGCTTAGAAGAGGTCCTTGGCCAAGAAGTTGTCCTGCTGAAACCAAAATTCATGTGGAAGGAAGTGATCTTATTTGGTGCTGTAGAAGGAGGTAAGGACACTTGATTACCTGTGGATTTGGAGCTGACAGTGTTTTCTCCTCATTTTGCTTTCCCAACATTTCCTTATAATGTTCTCCTCCCACCTCTCTGGCCACTTCTGAGCTTCCTTCACTGGCACCATTTATTCCTCTTGCAAAAGATTCTTTCCCTGCCTTTTTCTTTCTCAACATCTCCTTATCCTTCAATTTGCAACCTAGATGCCACTTTCTCAGGGAAGGCTTTTGTACTTCTCCCTCTAGATTTGGCAAGCCCCTATTGTTACATACTCCCACAACACCCTTTAGTTTCCTTGATAATACTTTCTCCACTTACAATTGCTGGCAAACATTTTGTAACAATTTGTTTAATTGTAAAACTTGTTTTCTGAAGCACTAAATTCTATGTTGCTGTGTTGTGCACCACAGTTGTCAGAATCTACTATATGGTCTGGCACATAATTCATAGTATATGGATTATATATGGCACATAAAGCACAGTGAGTGATACATTTTAATTGGCTGGTTCTGATATGTCCATGATGATGATACCCAAGGTGCCATTCTCAGCACCCCCTCTTTTTTCCCCTGCTACACTCCCTCTGTACTTCTCCACTAGTCTCTCCATCCACCTTCCCCTTTCCTTAGTCTCATACTTTTTCACTGTGAGCTCAACCATGCCCCGTTACTTTAGTCTACCACTATAGATTATCCCTCTACCTGGTCTTTGCCCAGAACACCCCCGCATCTCTGGGTCTAATTATTTAACTGCCCCCCTAGAAATTTGCACTTGGAAGACCAATAGAATTTCTCAAACTACTGAACTTGAACTCCTCTCCTACACCACAAGTTACTCTAAATTTCCTTCTCTACTTTTGCCTAAAATCTCAGTTCATAATATTATCATACAGTCAGTCTCCCAATTCAGAAAATATGGGGATCATTTTATGCTCATCCTTCTCCCTTCCATCTGGTCTTCAATTCTGATTCATTCCTAAATCTAAAATCCTTTTACCTCTAACACCCCTTGTCCAACCATCTCTACTAGAGCTTGAGTCCAGGTCCATGTAAGTTCACCCTGATTCTTTTGTTTGAGTTGTTTCTCATTCTCCTTTGCTTGGATTGTTGCACTGGCCTCCTGACAAGTCTCCTCACCTCCAGAAATTCCCTTCTTCGTCTCACCCTCTAAGCCATCATTGCCAAGTCCTGTCCAGAATGCAGGATATTTCTCCCTCTGTGGTGACCCACTCACTGACTTCTTACTTGCTGCCTGTGGAATGAATGGCAAACATTCACTACAGCCTTACCTGGAATGTCTTTGAGCTGACTCCAGTGTCCGAGATGTAATTTTCCCCAGCCACATTGGTTCCCCCAGAACGTAGGCTTTGACTGGTGACCTCTGTTCTTATCTTAGGTCTGTATGACACCATTCCCAGTCTGCTGTATCCATATTCCACTGACCTCTGCACATTAATAATTGACTTACAGACTATTAGGAAGTGGCATCCAGATCACAGAAGCAAATCTTGACTGCCAAACTTCCTATATCAATCATGATGTCCCAAATTAGGTGACTTCTACAGAATTCCCTGGTTATAAGTAATGTATTGCTCTTTTCCACTAGACCAGACAATTACATGGCAGCTATGGTGGCCACCGTGTACCAGCTTGCTCTATGGAAACCACTCTGTATCAACAAGATCTGCAGGACACCCAAAATGATCTCCTGAATACCCTGTACTATAACCAAGATCAGCATGAAGGCCACTTCAACAGGAACATGAGAACGATGGAAACCAGAATAGGCTTGAGACATGATCTGTATCATATCTTAAGACATGCACATTTCCCAACATTTTATGTGCAGTCACTGAGGTTAAGTCACATAGTATTCCCCTTCTAATTACCCTCTACATGCAGCTGTGCCCTTTCTTTCACTGCTCCTTGCCACTCCTGGCCCTTTTCAACTGCCTATCATTATTCACCACCCTCCTCACCCACATATTCCCAATCCTCGAGGAGGGAAATACAATGTAGTCAAGGGAAGGAATGGCAAGCTCCTTCCAGCAGTGAAATAGCTCCCAGCCCTTGTACACTGGAAAGGGCATACTGGAAAGGGCATACTGGACCACTAGAAGAAACAAAAGGTGCAGTTTTTCTAGAATCTAAGAATGGCGGTCACTAGGTGATCTTGGGTTCCAGGTTGAGGGGGTTCTAAGAAAGCATGAGATATCTAGAGTTCTCTGTTGTTACTGTTTTTTAAATTTATCCAGCAGATCTCTCAATGCCTTGCAGCAGCCAGGCATGAGTTAGAGAGGCCACAAGTCTCTCCAGGTAATTTTTCATAGACTCTCATTGCAGATTCTTCACCTTCTCTCTGTCTGGTCCCATCTCTACCTGTTGGTAACTTCTGGATTCAGAATCATGACCTTAATGAAATAGTTGCTAACATAGTAACTTAAACACAAAATAATGTCAAGTTTAAAAAGTAATTTGTTGGGGCGCCTAGGTGGTTCAGTTGGTTAAGCGTCTGCCTTCAGCTCAGGCCATGATCCCAACATCCTGGAATCAAGCCCCACTTTGGCCTCCCTGCTCAGCAGGGAGTCTGTTTCTCCCTCCCACTGCTCTAGTGTGCCCGCTCTCTCCTCTCAAATAAATAAAATCTTTTTAAAAACTAATTTGTTTAAAGTTAAGACAGAATTTATTATTTTTTTAATTTTTAAATTTAGATTAAATTAGCCAACATATTACTTTTCTTGTTTTTTTTCTCTGAGGTTTTATTTTTTGTTTTTGTTTTGTTGTTATTGCTGTTGTTTTGTTTTGTATTGTTTTTTGGCATGACACCTGTGGTTAAGAACACAGATTCTAACTGGGATCCATGGAGGACTGGGACAGGGCTGTTATCTCAATGCCACCTGGCCCTCTGTTCCCATTCACCCTTCTTGCCCCAAGGGACTCCCTGCGGTATTGTGTGTTAATGCTGTAGGGTACCCTCCCACGGCTGGACTGGGAGGGCCCTGGGGCCCAGTACCATCCTGGAGCTTGTTCATGTCACCCATAACATTATTAGTTTCAGATGCAGTGTTCAATAATTCATCAGTTGCATATAACACGCAGGGCTCATCACATAACATCACATGCTCATCATCCAACTACCCCATCCCCCCATCAACTTCCCCTCCAGCAACCCTCAGTTTGTGAAATTCAAGAGTCTCTCGTGATTTTTGCCCTTCTCTGATGACTTCCCATTCAGTTTTCCCTCCCTTCCCCTATGATACTCTGTGCTGTTTCTTATAGGCCACATATGAATGAAATATATAAAAATTGTCTTTTTCTTATTGACTTATTTCACTCAGCATAATACCCTCCAGTTCCATCCATGTCAATTTAATGGTAAGTATTCATCCTTTCTGATGGCTGAGTAAGATGTGTATATATGTGTGTATGTATGTATATGTATATATATATATATATAGATTTGTATATGTATGTGGAGATATAGATTGATATAGATATAGATCTATAGATACAGATATAGATATATATAGACATAGATAGATATCTCACATCTTTTTTTTATTTTTTTAATTTCATTTCAGTGTACCAGAATTCATTGTTTATGTACCACACCCAGTGTTTCATACAATATGTGCCCTCCATAATACCCACCATCAGGCTCACCCAACCTCCCAACCCTGCCCCTTCAAAACCCTCAGATTGTTTTTCAGAATCCATAGTCTCTCATGGTTCATCTCCCCCTCCAATTTCCCCCAACTCCATTCTCCTCTCCATCTCCCCATGTCCTCCGTGTTATTTCTTATACTCCACAAATAAGTGAAACCATATGATAATTGACTCTCTCTGCTTGACTTACTTCACTCAGCATAATCTCTTCCAGTCCCATCCATGTTGATACAAAAGTTGGGTATTCATCCACTCTGATGGAGGAATAATACTCCATAGTGTATATGGACCACATCTTCCTTTTTTTTTTTAAGATTTTATTTAGTTATTTGACAGACAGAGATCAAAAGTAGGCAGAGAGGCAGGCAGAGAGAGAGGGGGAAGCAGGCTCCCTGCCAAGCAGAGAGCCCAAAGAGGGACTCGATATCAGGACCCTGGGATCATGACCTGAGCTGAAGGCAGAGGCTTTAACCCACTGAGCTACCCAGGCGCCCTGGACCATATCTTCCTTATTAATTTGTCCGTTGGAGGGCATCTTGGTTCTTACCACAGTTTGGCGACCGTGGCCATTGCTGCTATGAACATTAGGGTACAGATGGCCTTTCTATTCACTACATCTGTATCTTTGGGGTAAATACCCAGTAGTGCAATTGCAGTGTCACAGGGAAGCTCTATTTTTAATTTTTAAAGGAATCTCCACACTGTTTTCCAAAGTGGCTGTACCAACTTGCATTCCTACCAACAGTGTAAGAGGGTACCCCTTTCTCCACATCCTCTCCAACATATGTTATTTACTGTCTCATTAATTTTGGCCATTCTAACTGGTGTAAGGTGGTATATCAATGTGGTTTTAATTTTAATCTCCCTGATGGCTAGTGATGATGAACAATTTTTCACGTGTCTGTTAGCCATTTGTATGTCTTCATTGGAGAAGTGTCTGTTCATGTCTTCTGCCCATTTTTTGACATGATTATCTGTTTTGTGTGTATTGAGTTTGAGGAGTTCTTTATAGATCCTGGATATCAGCCTTTTGTCTGTACTGTCATTTGCGAATAACTTCTCTCATTCCATGGGTTGCCTCTTTGTTTTTTTGACTATTCCCTTTACTGCGCAGAAGCTTTTAATCTTGATGAAGTCCCAAAAATTCATTTTTGCTTTTGTTTGCTTTACCTTTAGACATAACTTGAAAGAAGTTGCTGTGGCCGATATTGAAGAGGTTACTGCCTATGTTCTCCTCTATGATTCTGATGGATCCCTGCCTCATGTTGAGGTCTTTTATCTATTTTGAGTTTATCATTATGTATGGTGTAAGATAATGGTCAAGTTTCATTCTTCTACATATAGCTGTACAATTTTCCCAGCACCATTTATTGAAGAGACTGTCTTTTTTCACTGTATATTTTTTCCTGCTTTGTCAAAGATTGATTTGACCATGGAGTTGAGGGTCCATATCTGGGCTCTCTACTCTGTTCCACTGGTCTGTGTGTCTGTTTTTGTGCCAGTACCATGCTGTCTTGGTGATCACAGCTTTGTAGTAAAGCTTGAAATCAGGTAACATGATGCCCCCAGTATTTTTCTTTTTCAACATTTCCTTAACAATTCAGGGTCTCTTCTGATTCCATACAAATTTTAGGATTGTTTGCTCCAGCTCCTTGAAAAATGCCAGTGGAATTTTGATTGGAATGGCATTGAAAGTATAGATTGCTCTAGGCAGTATAGGCATTTTAACAATGTTTATTTTTCCAATCCATGATCATGGAATGATCTTCCATCTTTTTGTGTCTTCTTCAATTTCTTTCATAAGTGTTCTGTAGTTCTTCGAGTACACATCCTTTACCTCTTTGGTTAGGTTTATTCTCAGGTATCTTATGGTTCTTGGTGCTATAGTAAATGGAATCAATTCTCTAATTTCCCTTTCTGTATTTTCATTGTTAGTGTATAAGAGAGCAACTGATTTCTGTACATTGACTTTGTATCCTGCCACATTACTGAATTGCTGTATGAGTTCTAATAATTTGGGGGTGGAGTTATTTGGGTTTTCCATATAAAGTATCATGTCATCTGCAAAGAGAGAGAGTTTGACTTCTTCATTGCCAATTTGGATACCTTTTATTTCTCTTTGTTGTCTGATTGCTGTTGCTAGGACTTCTAATACTATGTTGAACAAGAGTGGTGAGAGTGGGCATCCTTGTCGTGTTCCTGATCTCAACGGGAAGGCTGTGACTTTTTTCCCATTGAGGATGATGTTTGCTGTGGGTCTTTCATAGATAGATTTTATGAAGTTCAGGAATGTTCCCTCTATCCCTATACTTTGAAGCGTTTTAATCAGGAACGGATGCTGGATTTTGTCAAATGCTTTTTCTGCATCAATTGAGAGGACCATGTGGTTCTTCTCTCTTCTCTTATTGATTTGTTCTATCACATTGA
>PISX010027735.1:5877-22689 GCA_004024625.1 Mellivora capensis | reverse complement strand
AGAAATCAGTGGCTTTCTTATACACTAACAATGAAAATACAGAAAGGGAAATTAGAGAATCGATTCCATATACTATAACACCAAGAACCATAAGATGCCTGGGAATAAACCTAACCAAAGAGGTAAAGGATCTGTACTCGAGGAACTACAGAACACTCATGAAAGAAATTGAAGAAGACACAAAAAGATGGAAGACCATTCCATGCTCTTGGATCAGAAGAATAAACATTATTAAAGTGTCTATACTACCTAGAGCAATCTATACTTTTAATGCCATTCTGATCAAAATTCCACAGGTATTTTTCAAAGAGCTTGAGCAAATAATCCTAAAATTTGTATGGAATTAGGAGAGACCCTGAATTGCTAAGGAAATGTTGAAAAACAAAAATAAAACTGGGGGCAGCCCGTTACCTGATTTCAAGCTTTATTACAAAGCTATGCTTACCAAGACAGCATGGTACTGGCATAAAAACAGACACATAGACCAGTGAAACAGAGTAGAGAGCTCAGATATGGACCCTCAACTCTATGGTCAAATAATCTTTGACAAAGCAGGAAAAAATATACAGTGGAAAAAAAAGACGGTCTCTTCAATAAATGGTGCTGGGAAAATTGGACAGCTATATGTAGAAGAATGAAATTTGACCATTCTCTTACACTGTACACAAAGATAAACTCGAAATGGATGAAAGACCTCAACATGTGACAGGAATTCATCAGAATCCTAGAGGAGAACATAGGCAGTAACCTCTTTGATATCAGCCACACCAACTTCTTTCAAGATATGTCTCCAAAGGCAAAGGAAACAAAAGCAAAAATGAACTTTTGGGACTTCATCAAGATCAAAAGCTTCTGCACAGCAAAGGAAACAGTCAACAAAACAAAAAAAGAACCCACGGAATGGGAGAAGATATTTGCAAATGACAGTACAGACAAAAGGTTGATATCCAGGATCTATAAAGAACTTCTCAAACTCAACACACACAAAACAGATAATCATATAAAAAAAAATGGGCAGAAGATATGAACAGACACTTCTCCAATAAAGACATACAAATGGCTATCAGACACATGAAAAAATGTTCATCATCACTAGCCATTAGGGAGATTCAAATTAAAATCACATTGAGATACCACCTTACACCAGTTAGAATAGCCAAAATTAGCAAGACAGGAAACAACGTGTGTTGGAGAGGATGTGGAGAAAGGGGAACCCTCTTACACTGTTGGTGGGAATGGAAGTTGGTGCAGCCACTTTGGAGAACAGAGTGGAGATTCCTCAAGAAATTAAAAATAGAGCTTCCCTATGACCCTGCAATTGCACTACTGGATATTTACCCCAGAGATACAGATGTACTGAAAAGAAGGGCCATCTGTACCCAAATGTTTACAACAGCAATGGCCAGAATAGAGAATTTTTAAAAAATGACCTAGCATCTTATAGGTTGAAATATATATGGAAAGTAATTTTTATGACAAATAGAAGTGATAAACTGGGATAATGCAATTATGTTTGTTTAATATTCATCATTTATATTAATAATAATGGCTGTCAAAGTATCAAGAAGGAAAAAAAGTCATCATTATTTTAACAGTACATCAAAAGTAAATGGAACTTAGAGAAAATTTTAATTTTAGTTCCTGAATTACTTTTATGATGTATTGTTGTTGTTGTTGTTGTTGTTTTTCAGGTATAGAATGGAGGACAGAAGATGGAGAATTTTTTTTAAGAACTTATGTACAGAGTCATACATAAACTTATAAACATTTAGAAAAAAATAATAACAAAATGAGGGTAATTTTTTAAGAAAAATTCACTGGAAAAATATTTATTTATATAATTTTGTATTAGTTTTAAAAATATATAAAGTCATTTTTGTTCTAAATAAAACTCTTTATTAGTTACCATAATTTGCTTTTTATTTACTATAGTAAAAGAATTCTTTAATTCTTTAAAAGAATTCTTTAATTCTTTAAAATTCTTTAAAAAGAATTCTTTAATTCTTTTACTTCAAAATTATTTTAAATTTATAATTCTTATGAAACAAATTTGAGTTAGTGAGAGGAAGGGCAGACATCTAAACCACATAATTAATCATTCTAATATTTTTACTTATCCAAATTTATTGATATCTTTAAAAGCTACCAAGCCATGAAATTGAAGATATTTGGAAGTTCACCAACTGTCCAGGAAGTTTCCTGAAACTTAGCAGTCATTAATCGAAATAAGCATTCACAGATTTCTTTGAATTACTTGATAAACTCATTTGATGCTCCAAGATAAAAGGTAGAGAATTTGAATAACTTAAGTCTGATTACTGTCTATGTGCTTAAAAATACTCAGACATATCTTAACTCTTTCTATTGCTACTACAATCTATAGATATTCATATTTGTTTGTATCTGTATTTTTATTTTTCATGGAAACAATCTTTAAGTCTGGACATTCTATTAGGTTCTATTCTTGACCTTATCACTTCTCTTTCCTTCTGCATAGTTCTACATAGACCAAAATGTCACTACTTATGGCTTTGGCTATCACTAATAGACTGATGGCTACCCAGTTCTTTAGTGCCTTCTCAGATTTTTTATAGACTGCTTTCAGCCAGCTACAAAAGAATTGCACTTGGACTCATAAGTACATCAGACTCAGATGTCCAAATATGACAAGCACATTACAAATTCTCATTGACTTATATTATCCTGCACACATAGCCTTTTGCTGTCTCTACTGTCAAGCTATCACTAGCTGTACATCAAGTCTGTAGTGGTGAAAAGAAAGCACTCTTAAGCTCTACCATTGGTTCAAATTCTGGCTCCACCAATTACTAGTCTCATGACCTTGGACAATTTATTTAACCACTCTGATTCAATTTTCTTATTTATAATATGAAGTAATAGAGATATATTTATTACTCACCCCATAGCATTTTTGTGAATATTAATAGTGTTTACCTGTAAAGTTCTTAGAATAGTTTCATATATATGTTACCCATCAACTATTATTACTTTATTTCTTATCTGGATAACTAAAATAACGTCATATTCTTACCTGTTGATACCATACCATTGAAGATCCATTTTACAGGATATTACTAAAATAGTTTCTTATAATGAAATCTGATCATTTCACTTTTCCTGCTTAAAATATTTCTATGACCCTCATTTATGATACAATTCTTTAAGAAGCCCACAATTCCTTTGGTGAACTGGCTCATGAATGTTTATTAGATTCAACACCCATCAGTCCTTGAGATATTCTGGGAAGCAGACTCTAAAGTGGAGGTCAATGTATAAGGGGTTCATTAGGAATTGCTGTCGGGATCAACATCATTTAGAGAAGAGACAGAAATGAGATTGAGCAGAAAAAAGTTGAGCTGTGATACAGTCACAAGGGAAGAAATTTCTTCTAGATAAACAACTTACTCAGGTATAATACAAAAGAGAAGGGATTTTTCCCATTGTCTCCCCCTACCTCACTTTTAGGAAGATGGAAAAGAAGATAATCACTTTTGGGGAAGTTGCTGATGCAAAATGTGGTAAAAACTCTCCTTTTGAGTAGACTGCATCTATCATTTACACACAAAATAATTACAGATAGGGTGTTGTTAAGTATTTTACCTCATGAATATAAGGAATCAAGAGTCCATATTTATCTTTGTCATTGACATTATGAATCATGCAAACAATTTTTATAATATAGTGCATATGTTCTGTAGTGTCTTTAATGCATGCCATGGATCAAGAAAACAATATTGCATACAAGTCAAGAAATTCCCTTCTTCTGCTGGGTGAGGACTACCAAAGATTTTGTTACACAGGGAAGCAAAAAGATAAACATATCAGTTACTAACTTAAATGGTATTTTGCCAGTACCTCCTCAATCTGATATATCCACTTAGAAGTAGCTACAAAACTGTGTAGTTTTGGTGTCAGTTTCTCTCACTAAAGAAAAATATTAAATCCTGCCTACCCAAATCCTGCTGACCATGTATTTTGGGGTTAATTTTGCAATCCTTTTTATTTAAATAAAAACTTCATGAAATCTTAGATCACAGATAATTTCTCAGAAAATAATCTCGGTAGTCTTGTGTATAAATTATAAAACTACCTTCATTATGCTACAGCCATTTATAGTCTATAACATGCAGCTTACTAAAATAAGGATTGTGGTAAGTGAGATTATTTGTTCAGAAATACGCACCATTCTTCTTTACTTCCCTGGGAGGAGGATATGTCACATCTGTTTCATTTTGAGGCTTGACCAAGTAACTTGCTTTGCCAACAGATTGTGTGGGTTATTCTTGCCATTCCAAGCTGGGCTTAAGTACTTGATTTATTTTGGCCAATGGATTGTTAGCAGACATGATTTCTTAAAACATATTTGGGTATTACATGTACACTTTGTTCCTTTGTTATCAGATTAAAAATAATAGGCCTGAGTTAACCTGCTGTCCCAAGGAGAAGATGGGAAACACCTGGAACAGACCCACATCTAGAAAAGTGCAGTTTAGGTCAATCCACCCCTGCACATTCTGTGGACCAATAAACTATGTAAATATTTGCATTTCATGAGATTTTGTGATTATTATCATTTAATTTTTTATGACAACTGCTCCCTCATAGAATCAATCTTAGACTTTCCTGACCAGCCTTCACAGTGTACATTTCTACCACAACTTTCAAAATTTTTTTTATTTAAAAGTTAGTTTCATTATATTTAGAGAACATAAGCCTTCAATTTGTAGTACACACAATTTCATATCAATCTTTTTAGAGAACTGTGATTTTACTCAGGTACTATTGATAATCACCTAGATGTCAGTGCTTTAAATGAAATCAGAAAATAAATGCATGCGTGCTAGATAAAATGATTTCTAATAAAAGTAGAATTGCTGGCTACTGACCCATAAATTATTTATTTTCTAGTATTAATATTCTGTGCTATGAAACACATATTTTTTTCTCTTCCTCTTATTGTCCAACATCATTTTCTTTACTTCAACAGTACTTAGGTTTATCCAATATACTTTTATTTTAAAAATTTTAAATATGATTTAGTAAGTATAAGAATAATAATTGGATATTCTGTACATTGAAGCTAAAAAAGAATAACTATAGTCTAAAAACAAAAAACAAACAAAAAAAATACAAAAACCTCCCAAGAAAGTGGTAAAGATTAAATACATTAGGGATTGTAATAACAATAGTGTAAAGGAGGAAATAAACGCTTCTGTGCAGCTTCAAACCAGCTTTGTGGCTTAATCAATATGTGAACTTCTTTATCATTAATGCTGTTTTCATCATGCTATACCCTGAAAAGTATGTCATTTAAGCTTAATTATATAGATTTACACTAAACATTGCTTAGGTACATAGCATGATTGTTTAATGAAATACACATAGTTTCTCTGAACACAATTTTTTTTTTTAATTTATTTATTTGACAGAGAGAGATCACAAGTAGGCAGAGAGGCAGGGAGGGGTGGGGGGAAGCAGGCTCCCTGCCAAGCAGAGAGCCCGATGCAGGGCTTGATCCCAGGACCCTGGGATCATGACCTGGGCAGAAGGCAGAGGCTTTAACCCACAGAGCTACCCAGGCAGCCCTGAACACACTTTTAAAAAAATTAATAGTTATAATATGACTAGTTTGTGGGGCCGTTAAATCAAAGATATTTGAACTTTTTACATCAAGGCAGATCAAAACACTATTCAAGGATATACAAAATCTATTATAAACTTAGCAGTTTTGAAATCTGGACATCAAAATATTAAGATGTAAGGTTGCCAAGTCCCTCGTTATCCAATGACTCTTTGAGACTTCTGAGAAGAGTGCTTAATTACCACATGGTTATCTAGTTTTGTAATTATATTTAATAATAACATAAATATGCATTTTCAAAAAGTCTGAATACAGAAACTTGTTGATTCTACTAAACTCTATTTTTCTGTGGAAAATTGGTTACACATGAGGGGTGCCTGGGTGGTTCAGTGGGTTAAAGCCACTGCCTTCCGCTCAGGTCATGATCTCGGGGTCCTGGGATCAAGCCCCGCAGCTCCGGCTCCTTGCTCAGTCTGGAGCCTGCTTCTCTCTCTGCCTCTGCCTGCCTCTCTGCCTGCTTATGATCTCTGTCTCTATGTCAAATAAATAAATAAAGAAAATAAAATCTTTTAAAAAAATTGGTTACACATGAAATACTATTAAAAATAAGAAAATACATTCCTGCCATTTATCAATGCCAAGGTCAAGTTTTATATTTGTGTTAAATCATACTCAAATGTTGGTATCAAAATTACTTTAACCAGAATAATTCAAAAGCTTTTTTAAAAGATTAAAATATAGGACAAATAATGATGAGATACAATATTCAAATAAAATATTCTTCTTCATATTTATTTTGTACCTCCTTCTATGAGATAAAGGAATGTCTTTAGTTAAAATTTTTCTTATCAGTAGAAGTTTGTTTTGTGTCATGTCTTCTCAGTTTGTTTTAAGTCCATTTTAACACCAACACAAATGAGAAAATACCAGGAGTAAAAAGGGAGAGAAGAAGCCAAGGATATAAAATTTATTAGTCTGTGGCACAATGCATACTAATATAATTCTCCCTGGCCTTCTTCACCATTTCTGGCCTTCTTCACAAAGCAACTGCTAGGCCATTAAGGAGAAGGGAGACAGGTGCTGTTCCCGTCACCAGGTTCATGTGGGAAGGTTTTTACTGATTTCTGTAACCATTTTGTAGCCACAAAGTGTTCCATGGAAACATCATTTAATTGTCTAGATCTATAAGTAAATAAGAACGACTGACACAAATTACAACTTGAATAAGCAGTAAAGTTTTTGTAGGCAATAAGTAAGCTTATCTTGTATATTAAAAGATGAGTATTATGTTAAGAAACCCAAGTTACATATTTGAGTGTATTTTGATAGTTTTGTTATGAAGCTATTTTTTTTAAGATTTAATTTATTTATTTGAAAGATAGAGAACAAGCAAGAGATAGAGAGTGTGCACAAGCTGGGGAGAGAGGCAGAGGGAGAGGAAGAAGCAGACTCCCCACTGAACAGGGAGCCCTGAGCCGAAGGCAGATGTTTAACTGACTGATCCCCCCAGGAGCCTGTATGATGAAACTATTAACCCATCTAGTTTCACAAGTAATCATCAACCCTTGAAAAAATTGAGTTAAAGTGGTCAAGTTTATTGTTCAAGGAGGGAAATTAAAAAAAATGTGTTTCCGGATCTTTTGTCAGAATTCGTCACACAAAATTGTACAGTATCCTTTAATGAACAGTTAGATTATTTTTTACTACTACTTCTCATTTCTGACTCCATCCTAGATTATCTCCTGAACAACAGAATAATATAGTAAATTATACTATCTCTAATTATGTTGAAAATACCATTGCAAGAAATAACAATAAAATATCATTCTAATATATATAAATGTAATGCATGACCCAATTGCCATATCTCTTGAGTTTCCAGAAATTAGTGTATATCACTATGCTATGCTTTGTTTTACCTCCTCATGTTGGTACTGCTAATCATTTATTATGAAAAGGCTGAATGACTCTTGTGTTATCCTGGCCTCTTAGAATCTTTCCTCCAATAGATCCTCATTCAACCACAACTCCAAATGGAAATAAAAATCTTTCTTTGGGTCAAACCATGAAACACTTAAATAAACTCACTATTCTTTATTATAATTTGTAGCATTCTTGCTTATTTTACCCACTAGACGCCAAACATCTTGCCAGCAGGGACCAAATCTTACTCATAAGCATATGCCCATGCTGACACATTATCCAACACATAATAAATATTCCATAAACTTTTGATATATGAATGGATCTCTTGACAACTGAGTGCAGCTGGTGGTAATTAAAAATTAGAAATCAACTTTGTATTATGAGTAAATTGGATAAATTTGCCATTTAATTTCCCTGAAGTGTATTTTGACTCTACTTTATTGTCTTATTTTTTACTTCATTATTTCTACCTTGATTCAAAACACAAAGAAAAAACTTTAAAAAAATTAAAAGCAACAATTGAAAAGCTTTTAAATGTAACAATTAAATGTAAATACTGGACCAAATACTGACCATAAACTCTCAGGATAGCTAACTGACCAACATGTAATGTGTATGGACTCCATCTTCAAGAAGATGAGGGTACTTACCTATAGATCTTCAATGTGGTATGATTAAAGAGGATACTGTACATGAGTCAAGGGAAAATGTAGGTTACCCCATAAAGTGTGTTAATATAAGGATGTGTACTCTTTTAATCCAACATGGGTCTTGAACTTATGACCCTGAGATCAAGATCTGAGCTGAAATCAAGAGTCTGCAGTCAACTGACTGAGCCATCCAGGCGCCCCAGGATGTGTACTCTATCTTGTAAGTCATTGTCTGGCTTTTGCTAATAGGAGGATGTTAAGATTTACATTTTTGAAAAATTATTTTAGTAGCAGTAGTGCAAGACAGAAGCCAGAAAGAAGTCTTAAAGCCAGTTAAAATGCATTGCTGCAACCCGCAGAAAAGGCAACAGGGTACTGAATTAAGGGGGTAGAGCTGCAAATGAAGAGAAGCCAAAGGTAAGAGCTATTTAGCAAATTAAATAAAATGAAAATAGTGAACATTCAGATGTGGGAAGAGCGTAATTAGAAAGAATTTAAGATTCTGTAAAAAGTGACTGGAGGGATAGTTCTTATAAAGATAACTAAGAGAGGGGCGCCTGGGTGGCTCAGTGGGTTAAAGCCTCTGCTTTCAGCTCAGATCATGATCCCAGGGTTCTGGGATCGAGCCCCACATTGGGCTCTCTGCTCAGCGGGGAGCCTGCTTCCTCCTCTCTCTGCCTGCCTCTCTGCCTACTTGTGATCTCTGTCTGTCAAATAAATAAATAAAATCTTAAAAAAAAGAGAGAGAGAGAACTAAGAGAAGCAGATTTTATGACATGATCTCAGTCATTTACATTTAAATCACTTTTTTTTTTTTTTTGGCATGAGCTAATTGAAGAAAAAGACCAAAAGAGTAAATTTGACCAGGAGCAAGCCAGGTGGTTGGGTACAATGGCTAGAAATAAAAACTAATCACTAAAAATTAGCCATTTATAATGTGTAAACAACTTATATTCCTTTCTACAGATTAAAATAAACTAATTATAGCAATTTTTCATCTATTCTTCATGAACTGAAAGGATCTTTGTTCTGATCTTTCAAAAGATAATACAGTCTAGCCTTTGGAGCTGTCTAAAATATAGTTGAGGGTTATTTTTAGTCAACACATTAGACACATTGCTGTAGTTTGCATTTCTCCTCAAAGAAAATGAATAGGCAGTAAACACAAAGTATAAAAACTGCCATGAAAAGGAAGATTAATAAGGAAGGATTGTCATTTACTTTCAAATCAAGTGGCTTATTTTAAACAGAGCTCAAAAGTACTAGCTTCATACTATTGGAATTAGACAACATAATGCATTACCTTAATACTATCCGTTCATTTGACCATATGTTTTCTTTGTATTCTGGTGTGTCCTTAATAAAAATAGATAAATAGAAATTATAAAAGCCCTTGTAAATAATAAGCCCTTGTAATAAGCCTTGTAAAATCTGAATCTGAAATTCCTATGTTGTAAGTTTTCTAAAATTGTTATTAGTGATAGCTACTTATGACAAATTAAGTTAGCATTTTCTCAAGATTATCTGATTCTTTACAATTAGACATCATCTTCTAAATAGGAATTTTATTTAAAAAATTTATCATTAAATATTCTTTTATAACTTTATTGCAATGTAATTGATATAGAAAAATCAAACATTTGACAAATACGTAGTGATGAGTATGGACATATGCATATACCCATGATATTATTGCCACAATCAAGGTACTAAACATATCCACCTCCTCCAAAATTTTTCAAAAGTTCTTTTGTGTTTTTTGAGGTTTTGTTTTGTTTTGTTTTGTTTTGGTAATAAAAATATGAGTGCTACCCTCAACATATTTTACGGTACATAGCTATTAGCTGTAGATGCTATGTTGTAGAGCAGTTACCCAGAACTTACTCATCTTGCATAACTGAAACTTCAAGCCCACTGAGCAACAATTTCCCACTTTGCCCTGCCCTGACAACTGCCATTTACTCTCTGTTTCTATGAGTTTTAATACAGTAATATTTCATATAAGTAGAATCAAGCAGTATTTGTCTTTCTGTGACTGGCTTATTTTACTTAGCATAGTATCTTCTAGGTTCAGTCATGTTGTCATCAATGGTAGGATTTCCTTCTTTGTTTAAGGCCAAATAATATTCTATTATATGTATATGTCACTTTTTTTTTTAATCCTTTTCTTTCTCAGTAAATATTTAGGTTGTTTCCATGTCTTGGCTAATGTGAATAATGTTGCAATAGACATGAAGTACAGATAATCTTGAGAACCTGATTTCATTTCTTTCAGTATATACATAAAAGTAGGATTGCAAGTTTATATGATGGTTCCATTTTTAATTTTTGAATCACCTTTATCTTTTTTTTTTTCCATAGTGGCTGAACTATTTGCCTTGCCAACACATATTTTTATGCTTCTGATGAAAACAATAAAGCCAAAAACAAAAAACAAAAAAACAAAAAACCAAAAACCTCCTAACAAGTGTGAGGTAATATTTTATTATGGTTTTGATTTGCACTTTTCTGATGATTAGTGATATTGAGCTTTTTTTCCCTACACTTTGGCTATTTGTATGTCGTGTTTAACTTTGCCAATTTTTAATTGGGTTATTTGTTTTTTATTTGTTTGTTTGTTTGTTGTTGGTTTTTTTGCATTTGAGTCATGAGAGTTCCTCATATATTTTGGATATTAACCCCTTATCTGATAGATAGTCCACACATATTTTCTCACATTCCATAGCCTGTTGATTGTTTCTTGTTTTTTTGTGCAGAAACTTTTTAGTTTGATGGAGCCCCATTTGTTTTTGGTTTTGTTGCCTGTACTTTTGATGTCACATCAAATAAATCATGACAAGACAGATGTCTAGAATTTTTTTCTTATGGTTCCTTCATGGAGTTTTATTGTTTCATACCTTATGTTTAGGTTATGAATTTATTTTGAGTTTATTTTTGTGTGTGGTGTAAGCCAAAGAGTTTGATTTTATTCCTTTTCATGTGAATATACAATTTTGCCAGGACCATTTGTTGAACATAATTATCATTTCCCCCAAGTGTGTTATTGGTCCTCACTGAAGATCAGTTTACCTTGGATGAGTGAATTTATCTCTGATCACTCCATAAAATTTCTCAACTTATTTTCTTACCAGAGTGACTGTCAGCAACAATGACTTGAGGAATTTGAACAAAGACTGAGATGGTTATCCAGTTTTCTTGGTTTAAAAAAAAAATCCCATCTGATTTTTAGAAACAGGACTTTGGCAAGAGAGGGAGTGCAATGGTAACACTCTTTATCAAATTATCACCTGCAGTCCCCTGAAATACAGTGCTAAATGAGAACAAGCCTTTGAGAGATAAGTTGCCACTGCCATCAAAACCTGTGAAAAGTATATCATAAGTTTTCATCACAAATATGCTTCTTTGCCTTGGTCTCTGAACAAAGCCACCTTATCAAAGGCTTGTATCATATCTATGATGGTTGAGCTGGGTTATGATCTCTACTGTCAACATGGCTACACTTTGCAGATCCCTGCAGATGGCATTGACTGGCAAAGAGCCTAGGTACCTATGTGTCCACTGTTATGGAATCCCAGGGACACTGGAGAGGCCAGCGAATGTGACACAGACTCAGGGTGGGGCAATAACATTCCATGCGAGGCTGGAGCTAGCCAGAGGATAAATTCTTTATTTCCCTCAGATGGATTGTTCTGAAATCCAGAAGTTCAGATGCCTCTATCAAGCCTTGTCCCAGTCAGAACAAGTAGTTATGCTTTCTATAAATCTTCAGTGGACATGGAAACACTTCTAGCCATATTTTCTCTCCTGACTTTTCTGCCTCACTCCTGTCCTGGGATTGTGTTCTTCAATAAAACTTTGGCATATAAGATTTGCTTCAGGATCTGTTTTTTTTTTAGGGAACCCAGATAAGGACAAAGAGAATGAGAAATTCAAGTACCGTGGAGTGGGAAATTTGCTCTCATATTACACATGAATTTGGAGTTTGTGTTGAACTTCTGGGCTGAAAACAGGAACATTCTGAGTGGACTCATATGATGTTCATTCTCCTGCAGGTGTAAAGCTTAGATGGGCTGAAAACCAGACAATGTTCTCTTTCAGAATGTCAAATTTCAACAGCAGTTGAATTCATAGCTTTGAGTTTCATGTAAATTCTGAGTCACTGAATCACAGAATAGGGAGAAATGGAATGTGTGTGTCCAGAAATAGCTGAAAGATTCAGAGAATATTTACCAGACCATCTGCAATGAACCTCCCCTGCCAGTGGAAGTGGCCCATCCCCTCTGTTTATGGTGGCCATTCCTTCTTCACTTTAACAATCTTTAGTGATTTCACAAGAGAGTTTGAGGGAGTTACTTTTCAAAGATAAGCTAGAATGTAAGATTATATGTGACCTATGTGAATAGTCATCAAAATTCTCTTTTGTTTCTGTTTCCAGGAAAGATTGTTTGCTCCACCACTGAGATGAAACCACCCTCCAAAGGAGCTCCATGAAGGTGATGAGAACATGAATTGCATTATGGAAGAGAAAGTGAGACAATATCCAAGTGAAAACAATTTTGAAGAGTATAAAAAGTTGTCTAAAATAATTCAAATTACATCACTTCTGAAATACTTCTTTCTTAATTAAAAAAAAGTTTAGATAAATAAATAATTTAACAAATAACACATAAAAAAATCTAGGAGGAGGGGCAGGATGGCAGAGAAGTAGGAAACCCTTTTTCAACCGGTCCCCCAAAGTGAGCTAATTATCTATCAGAACATTCTGAACACCCATGAAGTCAGCCTGAGATGTAGGATTATACACTTCTGGAGCTCTATGGGGGAAGATGACTCCAGTGGAGAGGTAAAGCAGAGTGGGAATCAGACTGATATCAGAGGATAAACAGAAGGAGGGGGAAGCCCCCAGAAGCAACCCATTGGAAAGTAATACCCCAATACAAGAGTGCCCAGTGATTGGGGACCAGCATTAACTTGGAGTCTGGATTCAAAACACTCAAAAAGAGCAAAAGATCTTAAGGGGCAACTGGTGGAATTGGGCAATCATGGGCACAGACTTAAACCCACGGTCCCAGTATGGCTACTGCCTGAGTGCACAGATAGAGCGTATCAGATCCCCTCAGGTTTGCACCGCTTGCATTACAGCTCAGCTGGGCACACTCCCATCCCACCCCTGCATGAGGGAGTCTGATGACAGTGCCAGCTTGAGCTCCCTAGAACTTTTGCACACTGTGTGATTGGGCTCTGACCCACTCCCCACTGGTGCCTGAGAAAGCTCTGTCCTGGAGCTAGCCAGTGGTCTCTAGGACTGGCTGAGGGTCTAAACTCTCCCAGCAGGGGCCTGAAGGAATTCAGCTTGATCTCTAGTCATGAGCCAGTGGTGGCAACCTGAAGTCTGGACCCCAGATAGCAGTCCCTGCCAAAGGCAACCACTGCAGGCGGGCTCCCTGGACCAATATTGCTGGTGGTTTTAGTGGCACAGGGGTATAGAGACAAGCAAGCACTTCAGGCCACCCTAGAGACAATCGCTGGTGATGTGCACTGCATGTGGGAGGTTGCATGGTTCAGTAGAGTTTGTAGAGGGGGGTCTGTGTGTTCTGGACCACCCAGAGGAGAGCAGACTGAGGCTTCTCTCTGAAATGGAGGTCTGGGTGCAGTTTGGGTCTGGGTGCACTAAATCTCTGAAAAGCCACAAAAAGCTGCCAAGGAACAAAAACCTCTAGAGAACAAAAGCTTGAAAAACTGGTTCCCACACAGCCCAGCCCCTTAATAGGGGCTGGAAGACTCATCCCAAGCAAGACTGCCTGAAAAACAATCCAGCAGTCCACTATCTCAAAAAGCCAGCCAAAAGAATGATAGGACAACCACCACAGGGTTCTCATAAAACTGTAAAACTCCAGTATCAGGAGAAAAAAACGCATTAAGCTCCTGGTATTGCCCTAAACATGTATAATTCATACATACAACTTTTATTTTTAACCCGTTCTCACTATTCTTGTTCTGTTTAAATTTTTTTTAACCTACTTACCATTACACCTAGAAGTTTAATACAACATATTCCATAATAAACTTTTAACTTAAACTTTTTTCATACATATACATGTGCTTTTCTCTTTCTTTTCTATTTTTTAATATACATAAAGATATAAGCTTCAAGGTAATCCTCTTTCCTAATCAATACTACCCCTATATATAGACCAGTTTTAATCTCCCTTTTCTCTGGAAAGTTGAGTCCTTTAACAAAGATATCAAGATACACCCAGAAAGAATCAAAATAACATTCTTTGCCCACATTGAAGATTTATAACCACGCTCTCATCTTTTTCTTCTGTCAGTGTTTCTGTGTATTTGTTTTTGTTCCGGTATTATATAAATCTTAAACTTGGGGTTCATTTTGGCTTTTTTTTTTCTTCTTGTCATTTACTTTTGTCGGTCTTTTTGTTTGTCCATTTTTGTATGTATACCTCATAAGTTTTACCTGTGGAGCCCACTCTAGCTGGGTCTTCCCTTTTTATTCTCTCTCTCTCTCTCTCTCTCCCTTTTTTCTTTTTTTCTTTCTTATTGGTGGTGACTTCTGATTGCTCAGAAGTATTCCAGGGTGAAATTTGCCTGGATTGTGGTTGATATATTCAGCTACACATCCCATCAACCACGACTCTCCAAAATGACTAGAAGGAGGAGCACCCAACAGATAAAATATCCAGAGACTGTGCCCTCTCTATCAGAGCTATTGTATATGGACATAAGCAGTATGTCAGAAAGGGAATTCAGGGTAATAATTATCCAGGCAAAGGCTAGGATGGAGAAAACCATTAGTGACAACATGGAATCGATTAGGGCAGAAGTGAAAGCCACCCAGGGAAGAAGTTAAAAATGCTATCAGTGAGATCCAACCTAATCTAAATTATCTAACGGCTAGGGTAATGGAGGCAGAAGATAAAATTAGTGATCCAGAGGACAAACTGATAGAGAAAAAGGATCAGGAGGAGGCCTGGAACAAATAGCTTAGAGGCCATGAAAACAGAATCAGGGAAATAAATGATGCCATGAAACATTCCAATGTCAGAATTATTGGGATCCCTGAGGGGGAGGAGAAAGAAAGAAGACTAGAAGATATAATTGAACAAATTCTTCCTGAAAATTTTCCCAATCTGGGGAATGGAACCAGTGTTCATGTTCTAGAGGCAGAAAGATCACCCCATCTAGAAAGACCTCAAGACACTTGATTGTGAGACTGATGAATCATAATTTTCCTCTCAAGGAGCTCGTGAGAGGAGCTAGGGGGAAGAGATTCCTTATGTGCAGAGGAAGGTCCATCAGAATAATGTCAAACCTGTCCACAGGAACCTGGCAAGCCAGAAAAGGCTGGCAAGACATATTCAGGGCACTGGATGTGAAGGATATGCAGCAAAGAATACCTTATCCAGCAAGGCTGACATTCAAAATGGATGAAGAAATAAAGAGCTTCCTAGACAGGCAAGGTTTAAAAGAGTATGTGGCCACTAAGCTGATACTACAAGAAATATTAATGGGTATTCTATAAAAGAAGAAAGAACCCAAGAGTGTCATATAACAGAAATTTAAAGAGACAATCTATGGAAACAAGGACTTCACAGGCAACATGATGTCAATAAAAACAAATCTTTCAATAATCACTTTCAGCATGGTTGGCCTAAATGCTCTCATAAAATGGCACAGGGTTGCAGATTGGATAAACAACAGGATCCATTCATATGTTGTCTATAAGAGACCCATTTGGAACCTAAGGATACATCCAGCCTGAAAGTGAGGGGATGGAGAAACATCTTTCATGCCAATGGGCCTGAAAAGAAAGATGAGGTAGCAATTCTCATATCAGATATTAGATTTTAAACTAAACACTGTAGTCATAGATTAAAAAGAACACTACATCATTCTTAAAATGTCTATCCACCAAGAAGATCTAACAATTATAAACACTATGCCCCTAGTATGGGAGCAGCCAACTACATAAGACAACTGTTAATCAAGATAAAGAGTCATATTGATATGAATACATTAATAGTAAGGGATCTTAACATGTGACTCTCAGTAATAGACGGATCATCCAAGCAGAAAATCAATAAAGAAACAAGAGCACTAAAAAAAAAAAAAAAAGAAAGAAAGAAAAGAAACAAGAGCATTGAGTGACACATTGGACCAGTTGGACCTCATAGATATATATAGAACATTCCACCCTAAAACAACAGAGTACTCATTCTTCTCGAGTGCACATGGAACTTTCTCTAGAACAGACCACATGCTGGGTCACAAATCAGGGCTCAATCGATACCAAAAGATTGAGATTATTCCCTGCATATTCTCAGACCACAGTGCTTTTAAATTGGAACTCAACCACAAGAAAAAGTTTGGAAGGAATTCAAACATTTGAAAATTAAAGACTCCCTTGCTTAAGAATGTTTGGATCAACCAAGAAATCAAAGAAGAACTTAAACAATTCATGGAAACCAAAGAGAATGAAGACACTTTGGTCTAAAACTTTTGGGATAAAACAAGGCAATCCTAAGGGGGAAATACATAGCCATCCAAGCCTTCCTCAAAAAAAAAAAAAAAAAAAAAAAAAAAAAAAAAAAAAAAAAAAAAAAAAAAAAAAAAAAA
>PISX010027734.1:0-22584 GCA_004024625.1 Mellivora capensis | reverse complement strand
TCGCTTTCGATTCACTTCTCCGCCAGTCCTACCTTTCAGAAAGTGGGCGATTTCCTGTTTCCAGAATTGCTGTTCTTCCTCTCTTCGATCTCCTGTTGGATTTGTAGGTGTTCGCAGTGGTTTGATAAGCTATCTAGCTGATCTCCTGCTGCCTGATGTCGTCTCAGCTGCTACTTCTCCGCCATCTTGCTCCTCCTCAGTTCAAGAGATCTTGAAAGGATGTGTATTAGGGTAATTTGGGGTGGAATGTTTTGTATATACCTTTTTAGTCTATCTGGTCTAATGTGTAATTCAATGCCATTGTTTACTTACTGATTTTTTTTTTAAGATTTTATTTATTTATTTGACAGACAGAGGTCACAAGTAGGCAGAGAGGGAGAGAGAGAGGAGGAAGCAGGCTCCCTGCTGAGCAGAGAGCCCTATGCGGGGCTCGATCCCAGGACCCTGGGATCATGACCTGAGCCGAAGGCAGAGGCTTTAACCCACTGAGCCACCCAGGCGCCCCTACTTACTGATTTTTTATCTGGATGATTTATCCATTGATATAAGTGGGGTGTTTAAAGTCCCTACTATTATTGCATTACTGTCAATTTCTTCATTAACTGTTAATATGTATTTTATGTATTTAGATCCTTCTGTGTTGAGTGCACAGATATTTACAATTGTTATATCATCTTGTTGGATTCATTATTCTGTCATTACCTAGAACTCTTTGTCTCTTGTTACAGTTTTAGTTTTAAAGTATATTGTTAACTCAGACTTTTTCTTCTTCTTCCTTTTAGATGGAATATATTTTTCCATACCTTCACTCTCAGACTGTATGTGTCTTTAGTTCTGAAGTTAGTCTCTTGTGGAAAGCATATAGTTGGTTCTTGATTTTTGTTCTTTTTTTTTTTAATCTATTTAGCTACTCTGTGTCTTTTGGTTGGAGCACTTATTCCATTTACATTAAAGTGATCATTGACACATATATACCTATTACCATTTTCTTAATTTTTTTTTTCTGGTTGTTTCTGTAGTTCTTCTCTGTTCTTCTCTTCTCACTTCCCTTGTGATATGATGACTTTCTTTAGTATTATGGTTAGGGCCCTTTATCTTTACCTTTTGTGAATGTGTCATAGATTTTTGACTTGTGGTTACCATGAGGTTCATATATAAAATGCTATGTGTATAACTATATATATAGATATATATATATATACATATATATATATGGTCACTTAAGTATGAACAAATTCTAAAAGTACTATACTTTTAATATCCCCCTCCATATTTATTCATTTAATGCCATATTTTCTATCATTTTATTTTGTGTATCCCTTAATGATTTTTTTCTAGATATACTTGGTTTTACTATTATTATACTACATTTATAGCATGTTTGCTTTTATCAGTGAAGTTCTTTCTTTTCATAATTTTCTTCTATTTATAACATTTTATTTTCCACAAAGTCTCTTTAATGTTTGTTGCAAGGCTGGTTTGGTGGTGATGAACTCCTTTAAGTTGTGTTTTTCTGTGAAATTACTACTCCCCTGTATTGAATGGGTGGCTTTGTGTAGAAATGTTCACCATATACACTGCATGTACCTGGTTGCTTTGGGTGCCTGGTTACAACAGGTGCAGCGTCTGGGTCCTGGGTAGCTCTGCATTGCAGCCACCCTGGCAGGTTGCTGGTGCTGTAGGGGACTCCAGTGAGGCAACTCCATGATAAGTTCCACCAGCGCCATGCTGGCAGGAAGTCTGCAGCTGAAGTGGGCAATGGGTGTGGTGCTCCCCATATAGCATTCCCTATCTGGACAGCTGTGGTTCAAGCCAGCATGGACTGGAAGTCCTGGGACACTCCACATTGGGGCCACCCTAGAGGGGTAGCTGAAGCACATGCCTGATAGGATGTACCAAGCAAGGGGCCTCTTGGCAGCATGACTGAAGCAGGTATGGGTCAGGGCACTCCATGCCAGACCATGCTGGCAAGATAGTTGGAGCTGGAGTGGACACAGGCTGGGTTACTCCATTCAGTGGATGCTGTGGTAAGACAGTTGGCACTGGAATGGGCAGTGGCCACCTGTCTCCTAAGGAGCTGTGTTTCCAGCTCTCCTAAGGACCTGAAAGGTGGCTGGAGTTAGACTGGGCACAAATTGGGGGTGTGGGCCACACTAGGGCTCTGGGACGGCTGGAGCTAGAGATGACTAGGGGCCCAGGGCTCACTAGGTAGAGCACCTAGATTCTGCTTTGTCTGTGGTTTCATGTTGGGAGAACATCAGTTAGGATACTTACCAGTGGCTCTGACCATGGGGACATTTCCAGCAGTTCCTCCACATGTGGGAATGTACAGTGAATAAGTGGATTCCCTTTACTGAAAGTGTGGTTGTCCCTCAAATCAATTTTTTTCTGTGCCCCAGGACAAAACTGCACGAGTCCCTCATTGATCTCCCTCCCTACTGCACCTTGCAACATCAGGAGCAGAATTCTGTTTCTCTGTCTCCCTGGCCTTCTTTTTATCTTCCCTCTACCTTCTCTCATGCAGAAGCTGTTCACATCAACCCCCGGTTCTTCCTCAGGAGGCATTCCTCTGTATGTAGGTGTAGGTTGTGTGGCTGGGAGAGAAGGTGAGTTCAGGTTCTTCCTCCACTGCCATCTTGGACCTCTAAGGCCCATTTGAATTTTTTATATAAGGCCTTTTTGTACCTTTTGTGTCATGAAGTTTCATAACTAATACACCTTTGAATCTGTTTCTTGAAAGCATTTACAAGGATGTTACCTTTATCTGTGTTCTTGATGAAGAAGCAAGTACATGGCATTTGGCATTTTGGAACCTAAAATGTATGGGTATAGTCAGGTTTAACAGTTTATTGCTTCATAATTTAATTATACTCAGCCTGAGGACCTCAGGCTTGTTGATGGTCTGATTACCAGGCAAGGCATTTGTTATTGTGTTGACCTGAAAATAATACAACATACTCTACATTCTTATAAACAATACTCATCTAATTTCATCCTTTTTTTCAGTGTCACTATTTTCCTTCTTGGAACAGTCCCACTTATGTTTAACTCTCAACTTTATCTTGGAATAATGTACTCTTACTCTATGTGTCTACTGTTTGTGTAAGGTAGTATACTTTCCTTACAGATATTCAATAAGAAAACAGGACCTGGTCTTATGGATTTAGCACACAGTTGCTAAATCCTATACCACCACCTACTTCCAAAGCATCATGTCCAGCAACATGTAGACACTGTCTTCCTACTTTCACTTACTAATTTAAATATGTGATTTATTTTCCATCTGAGGTTGACTTTTTAATTTTGATACAAGGTCTTTAATACTATAATGTGCACAGTGGGAGAAAATGTACTGACTTTATTCTCCTCAAAATCCTTAGAACTCCTAGCTACTTAGTCAACATTAAAAAATGTTTTTAAGTGACCTTTTTTTTTTTTCTTCACAGTAATATCCAATCCATTCACTTCCCTAAATAAGACTATTTCTTCCAATGTACTTTCTGGTGTTTTGTTGAGCCTGATTTATTCAACTGTTTAACATATTTGTATTTATATAAAGCACGTTGTAGATTCACCTAGAATTTGTCTATTTTCATTACATTTGGTTTGGATGTATTGTGTTAGGAAACATTTTAAGCACTTTATCTGACATGGTTTGAAGGGTGTTTGAATCCTCATTCATGGCTTTATTCAGCCCCTACCCCAGTGCTCTTCACAAAGCAACTTTCTAAGCTAGTCTTTGTAGATTCCTCAGTATTTAAAAACTATGTAACTTATGTAAAAAAAATAAATAAATAAAAATAGAATTAGAGGAGTTAATAGAATATAAAAATATGTCAGAGTATTTATAGTATTGAGAAAAAACAAAGTAAAGGAGAACAAAACAAAATTCAGGTTGTAATGGAATTAAACAGAACCTGTTTACATTTATATGGTATTTAACATTAGAATACTGCAGTTTCCTCTTCTGTAAAATAGCAATTGCATAGAACTTCTGAGAAGAGTAAATGATACACTGCCTGTGAAAATACTTGAAAGAGCTTCAGCACATGGTAAGTAAGATTTAGAGATTAGCAGCTTCACCATCATCTCTATGAAACAGTGGGACAGAAAATAAACATCAAGAATATCATTGTTTAATAAGGATGATGGTATTCCTAATTAAAATCTAATTAATAGTTGATTCCAACTGTCCTGTAACTCCAACTTGGTGTGTCTTCTAAAAAACGTAAACCATGAATGGGAAGTATGCAGATGTTTCTGTGTGCATATGCATGAATGCTTGGTTGTGTGTTTTGGGAAGATGTAGAATGTCCCGCTGATAAACAGAGCTGCAGGGAACATTTTATTAGAGCTAGTTTAGTGGCAAATCGTGCATTTCTAAAAGCCTTGCAAACAGTGGACTTACTGTGTAAAGAAGACCTGCATGTCTGAGCAGCAGTTAGTCTGTTTAGAAAATATGCAGAAGAATTAAAAAAAAATTTTCCTGTACCCTGTGTTTTACAAATAGCTGTTGGACAAGTATATATATGATTGCATCACACATGCCTTTGAGGTTTAGTTTTTCTTATGAATGTATTGGACCATATATATGACCATAGTATAAATCTTACCTAGTATTTTTTTAAAATTAAAAATAATATTTTTAAGAATTATAAAATGTTTGCTTCTAGTACTTATATTAAAGACCATATCTTATTCCATTTATAATTACTAATTTTAGTTGGGGCATCAGTGCTCTTTCTTTGCTGTAGAAATTATAATATGATCAGACTTGGAAAAAGAATGACCCAATTACTTAGAAGAGTAACACAAAGCCCCATTTTTAGGAGTTTTCAAATAATCTGGGGAAGCTGAATGATCAGTTACTGCTAGATTAACAACAACAAAAGTTATAGCACCTTTTTTTGGCCATTATTATTGACCAGTGCCCTCCAGTTATACCCAATTTAATTCTTTTTCTAAATTTTATTTTTCACTGATGTATAGTTGATAAATACTAGTTTCAATGCACAACATAGTGATTCTACAATTATATACATTACAAAATGCTCACAACACTAAGTATAGTCACTGTCAACCAAGTTACTACAATATTATTGACTATATCCCCTGTGCTGTACTTCTCATCCCCATGACTTATTTTATAACTAGAAGTTTGTACTTTTTAATTTCCTTCATCTATTTCATCTATTTCCCCACACATTTCCCTCACGCAAGTTTGTTCTCTGTATTTATGAGCTTATTCATTTTTGTTTTTCATTGTTATGTGTGTGTATATATATATATATATATATGTGTGTGTATGTATGTGTATGTATATGCATACATATGTATATATGCACATATCAATGAACAGAAATATGTACATATATATTTATACTCCACAAATAAATGAAATCATGAAAATATTTGTGTTTTCCCATTTGACTTCTTTCTGTTAGCAAAATACTCTCTTGGTCCAACTATGTTGCTTTCTTATGGCTCAATATTATTCCATTGTGTTTATATACCTTATTTTCTTTGTATAGTCACCTGTCAGTACACAGGTTTTTTCATTATTTTGGCTGTTATAAATAATGTTACAAAAAACATAGTGGTACATATATTGGTGTTTTTGTTTTCTTTGTGCAAGTACCCACAAGTAGAATTACTGGGTCATAGAGTATGTTTTTGATAGTGGCTATACCAATTTACATTCTCACCATTGATGCATGGAGGCCATTTTTCTCTCCGTCATTGCCAACACTTGTTATTTCTTAGCTTCTTTTAGTTATTCTGGCTGATGTGAAGTGACATCTCATTGTGGGTTTGAATTGCATTACCTTGATGGTTAGTAATTTTGAAGATCTTTTCAGGTGTTTGGTGGCCATCTGTATGCTTTGGAAAAATGTCTACTTGAGTCCTCTGTGCATTCTTTTCGCCAGATGATGTGGATTTTCTTTTTTTTGGGGGGGGTCGAGTTGTAGAAGTTCCTTATATATTTTGGATATTAACCCCTTATTGGATACATCATTTGCAATTATCTCATCCCATTGAGTAGATTGCCTTTTTGTTTGGTTGATGGTTTCCTTCCCTGTGCAAAAGCTTTTTAGTGTGATATAGTCCCATTTGCTTATTTTTATTATATTTCTCTTGCCTGCAGAGATGTGCCAGAAAAACACTGCAAAAACCAATGCCTAAGATTTTGCTCTTTATACTTTCTTCTAGGAGTTTTACAGTTCAGGGACTTACATTTACATTAATTTTTGTGTATCGTACAAAAAAGTGATCCTCTAGTTATTTTGCCTGTAGCTGTTCAGTTTTCCCAGCATCATTTATTGAAGGGACTATTTATTTCTGATTGTATAATCTCACCTCCTTTATCATCGGTTAATTTACCATACAAACATGGGTTTATTTCTGGGCTCTGTATTCTGTTCCATCATTCTATATGTTTATTTTTGTGTCAGTATCATACTGTTTTAATTACTATAGCCTTTTAGAATTTGAAATCTTGGATCATGGTATCTCTAGGTTTGTTCTCAATCTCAAGATTGCTCTGGTTACTTGAGGTCTTTTGTAGTTCCTTACAAAATGTGGAATTATACTATTAGTGTTTTGATAGGGACAGCATTAAATCTGCAGTTGCTTTTGGTAGTATGAATATTGTAACTTTATTAATTCTTCAAATACATGAGCATGGTTTGTTTTTACACTTATTTGTGTTTCCTTCAGCCTTTGTTTTCATTAAAGTCTTATAATTTTCAGAGTACAAAATTTTTACCTCCTTGATTAAATTTATTCCTAGGTATTTCCTTCTTTTCAGTGGAACCGTGAATGTGATTCATTTTGTAATTTCTCTTCCTGCCACTTTGCTATTCGTATATAAAAACTAAAAATTTCTTCCTTTTAATTCTGTTAAGATTGGCCTTATGTATTTAGGTGTTTCGGTGCTGGATGCATAGATATTTACCATTGTTGTATCTTCTTGTTGGGTTGATCCTTCTATCATTATGTCCTCTTTGTCTCTCATTAAGACCTTTTTGCTCTCTCGACAGACTTTGTTTTAAAGTCTATTTTGTCTGGAACATGTATTGCTACCCAAGGTTTTTTGTTTTTGTTTTTGTTTTCCCCACACCGTTGGCATGAGATATGTTTTTCCATACCTTCACTTTCAGTGTATATGTGTCTTTAGGTCTTCATCAAGTGTCTTGTAGGCACATTGTTTTTTTCTTAATGCGTTCTCTTTTTGAGCATGTAGTCCAAGTACTTCTAAAGCAAATATTGATAGGTATGTACTTAGCACCATTGTTTACATTGGTGTTTTGGTTATTTCTGTGGGTATTCTCTGTCCCTTTTTCTTTTCTTGATCTTTCCCCTTGTTATAATATGTTATAATTATAATGTTATAATAATTAAATATAATATGTTATATATCCATTATAGGCGTTTGGTTTGTGGTTACCATGAGTTTCACATAAAATCCTATGTATGTATCAGTTTGTATTTGATGGTTGCTGAAGTTCAAATATATTCTAAAACACTACATTTTTAGTTTATCATTCCAGTTTTTATGTATATTATGTCATATTTTATATCTTTTTCCTTTGTGTGTTGACTAATTTTGTACATAAAATTTCACTACTATTGTCTTTTACCCTTCATACTTGCTTTATAAGTGACTGACACAATCACTCTATGTTTACTTTTACCAGTGGAATTTACTTGTAGTTAAGACATTTTCTTTGCCACTTAAAGAAGGTCCCTTTAACAGTTCTTGTATAGTTTGAGAGTAATGAATTCATTTAACTTTTGTCTGGGAAACTATTTCTCCTTCAATAGTGAATGATAACCTTGCCATTTAGAGTATTCTTGGTTGTAGGGTTTTTTTCCTTTTAGCACTTTGAATATATCATACTATTCCCTGTGGCTTGTAAATTTCTACTGAAAAATCAACTGATAGTTATATTTGATGGAAACCAAATGAGCCTATTTCCTTTTCTGCTGCTGCTTTTAAGATTTTGTCTTTATCTTTGTGTGCCACTTAAGTTCATCTTGTTTGGGGTTCTTTCTAGTTCTTGGACCCGGATGTCTGTTTTCTCCCCGGATATGGAACTTTTCATCTATTCTTCCTTGACTTACATTTTCTGCCCCTTTCTCTGCTCCTTCTGGGACCCTTATAATGTGAATCTTAGTATGCTTGAATTTGGCCCTTAGCCCATTTCATTTCTTAAATTTGGTCTTTTTGTTGGTCAGCTTGGTTGCTTTCTACTACCCTGTCTTTCAGATTGCTGCTGTATCCTTCTGCATTTTCTTGTCTGATGTTGATTCCCTCTAATAGATTTTATATTTCAGTAATTGTATTCAGATCTGACTGGTAAAGTTCTCAATTCGTTCAGTCTTCTCTTAAGTCTGATGAAAATCTTTGTGACCTTTACTTTGAACTTTTTTCAGGTAAATTTCTTCTCTGTTTTATTTAGCTCTTTCTCTAGAGTTTTGTTCTTTCATTTTCAACATACTCCTTTTCCCCTCATTTTGTCTCTATGTGTGGCCTGATGTGGAAGGTGTCCTCTGATGCCTTGTTATCAATGCCCTCTGGTCCCCAGAACCAAATGTTCTAGAGGTCCCCAGTGCCTGCATGCATCCTGGTAGGCAGCCTCCTCCCTCAACCTGCTATGGTCAATGACTTGGCAGACTCCCCTGTGTACATGGGTAGGCTGGCTTGCCCCTGGTATAGCTGCCTGGGAGGCATGATTTTAAATACTAGGGCCATACTGATGGATGGGACCATCCCTGGAGCAAGCAGGATTTGTTCTCTAGGGGCACTGGTGCTGGTCCCTGGGTGAGACATTGTGCACCCAGGATATGTGGTAAGTAGGGAGTTGTTTTGCAGGGGCCCCTGCCTGAGTAGGGCAAAGAGTGCTAGTTGGGTAAATGCAGAGTGTCAGAACAGGCTCTAGCAAGTATCCAGGTAGATAGACTGATAAAGGGTAATAAAAATGGTACCTGCCAGCTTTTCCATCCTCAGGGCAAATCCTATAGATACGGGTCTCTCCAGCACACATTCTAAAAGTTATCAATAGATCTCTGTCTTGTGTAACCCTAGTGCTTTTCAAACCCATGCTGCTGAGCTGGGTCTTGGATTGAGTATTAAAGCCCTGGCTCTTTAAGAGAAGATACTCAGTTTTCTATACTCCACCCCACTGACTCTCCTGGACCTAAGCCCAGCTGATTTTGAAAGCCGGACATTATGGGAGCTCATCTTTGTGTAGGTCCCCAGCATGCCAGATGTGGGGCTTGATCCCTCTTACTCCTCCGCATCTATTTATGCATTCCTGCTCCAGGAGTTTAGTTCCCAGATGTGTCTCTGCCCATCCAGCCCTTCAGCTTTATGTCTTTAGCTGTGGAAGATGTTCTGCTGGTCTTCAGTTCATCTTCAAAGTGAATTGAATTACATGTACTTGTTGCTTTGGTGTTTCTGTGGAAGGATGTGAGCTCTGAGTCCTCCTGCCATCTTTTCGCACTCTCCTCACCCATTTTAATTCTTAATGAAACAGTGGACATTGAATCACACTATCACCAGCTGGTCTGAGATATCACCTTACTATCCAAGTTTCTCCCTGCCTTTGCTTTTTCCTTTCTAGGAAATTAAATATTTTCTTCCCAGACTGCTAACCAGGTTTGAGGAACATGTAAATACAGCTTTTTTTTTTTTTTTTTTTTTTGCTTAGTGATACAAAGAATTAGAGAAGGATGTGAAAATAGCTGGATGAAGAGGAGGAGTATTCATAAATGAACTTAAACTAATGAGCTAAACATAATCTTGTAAAATTGGAATAATTACTTCTTAATTTATTTGCAAAAGGAGAAGACATTTTCAGTAATACCAGACTATGACACTATCTATCATGGTCCCCAAACTGAAGACACTGCACCACAGAATTGTATGGCCCATTTATGTCCTTTGCTTGGACTCTATCTTATATATTAATACTATTAATTAGTTCTAACATGGGAAATTATTAACTTTGTAGATCATGGACAAGAGAAAGAAAAAAACACAATTATGTCCAGAAGGAATCTCCCATCAATAATATACTCCCCATTATACAATCTTAATATCCAATCTGCCTTATTTTCAAACTGAACCAAATCTTATGATTCAAAAGAATAATAAAGAGAATATGGAAGATGGCAGAGTAATAGGATCCCGAGTTCACCTCCTCCTAGAACACAACAAAGCTAGAACTACATATAATGAACTTACTTTCACAATGACTGGAAGGGGAGACACATGGTTGGGAACCAGACAATGAGCCTAGTGTAGCAGTCCAACAGTGGGAGGGATATCCCTGAAAAGCAAACAGGTCAAACCCCATATTGAGCACAGCCAGTTGCAGGGATCTTCACAAGGAAGATAACCCCTAAAATGTCTGGTTTTGAAAAGTGATAAGTCTTATACTCCAGGAGAGCTAAAAGGTTATAATAAAATGATTCTTTACCCATAAAGAACCAGAATGCTATATCACTTGTTCTGTGACCCAGCACCAAAGCAGAGGTTTGAAAAATCGCCTAGTAGAGACATCAGGGAGATTTATGGACTAATTTTAGGACATGCATTTGGGGGTGAGGGATCTTTTCGCTGGAAAAGAAGTGCTTGTGGTTACCATCTTTCCTGCCCTCCAGCCTAGCTTGTTGGACACTTACTGGAAAAATTGTAACACTCCATTTATTTTGCTAACAGTTTGCCCTGACCTAGCTGTCCCTTGGGAACCCACCCCACCTACCGTACCTGCTCCGTCAGGTGCCCCTCCAAAGCAGCTCCCACCCCCATCTGGGTTGGAGGGGGATACTCAGCTGGGACTTAAGATTGCTGCCCTGACACATTGCACAGGCAGCCTTACCCAGAAGAGTGTACCTTTGCAGAGTACTTACCACTTTGAAAAGGTGGGGGAAGACAGTGCCAGCAGCACACCTGAAATAGTTGTGACTGGTCATTGCAAACAGCCTGGCTGAGGACATCCTCACCCACCAGTGCTCTCAGAGTGACTGTAGCCAAACCTCTAAGGCACTTATGCTGGGGGCAAAGTGTATGGAAGTATGGAAAGGCCACACTTTGAAGACTAGGAGACATAGCTGACCTACTTAATACATAGAAACAGCTGCAGGAAGAAGACAAAACTCTGGGAAAAGAACTAAAAGAGACATATAACCAATATATCCAATAAAAAATTCAAAAACGTACTCACCAGACTGGAGAGAAGACTTGACGAACTCAGAGGGAATCAACAGAGTAGAGGATGCTGAAGAATGGGTCAGCAATCTGACAGACTAGTGGAGAGTAACCAGGCTGCACAGGGGAAAGAAAAAATAATTTTTAAAATGAGGATAGGTTAAGAGACCTCTGCAAACAACATCAAGCATACTAATATTTGCAAAATAGGGGTCCCAGAAGAAAAGAGATAGAAAGGAACATGAAACTTATTTGAATAAATAATAGCTAACAAAAACCCTCCCTAACCTGGGCAAAGAAACAGATACCCAGGTCCAAAAAATCAGAGAGATCCAAACAAGAAGAACTTAAGGAATTCTGTACCATAGCAAACAATATAGCAAAACAATAATAGCAAAATTTAAAGAGAGAATGTTAAAAGTAGAAAGAGAAAAGGAGAGAATTATGTAGAGGGAAAATACATAAAGATATCAGCTGGTTTCTTCAGAAGAAAGTTTGAATATATCATCTTTCTTCTTTCTGGCCTGCAAATTGTAGGGTAGTCCCTCCCCCCTTAGCAACCTAGAATACCTTATGCAGCAAAGTTATCATTCAGGATTAAAGGAGAAATGAGGACTCTCCTAGGCAAAGAAAAGTTAAAAGAGTTCATCAGCACTAAAGTGGTCTTGTGAAAAATGTTCAAGGGACTTCTTTAAGTGTAAAAGAAAAGGCCATAATTAGAAGAAAAAAAACTGAAAGGAAAAAAATTTCACTTATAAAAACATACAGTCAAGGTAGTAGATCAATCATTTTTAAAGCTACTATGAAGTTAAGATGATAGTAGTAAAATCAATTACATCTATAAAAGTTAGTCAAGGGATACACAATTTAAAAGATGTAAAATATGACATCACATCATTAAACAAGTATAAAGAAAAAGGCTGTGCTTTTAAAATGTGTTCATACTTAAGTTACCATCGACTTAATATAGATTACTATACACACAAGATGTTACATATGAACCACAAGGTAAAAACAAACCAAAAATCTATAATAGATGTTCAAAAAAATAATCTAAACATAATGCCAAAGACTATATTTAAGGGAAATAGAGCAAGAGAAGAAGAAAGGAATAGAACTACAAAAACAATCAATTTAAAAAATGGCAGTAAGTAATACCTATCAATCAATAATTACTTTAAATGTAAGTAGACTAAGTGCTCCAGTCAAATGACAAAAGATGACTGAATGGTTGAAAGAACACGGCCCATCTCTGTGTTGCCTACAAGAGATTTGCTGCAGACCTAAATACACGCAGATTAGATGGAAAAAGTATTCCATGCAAACGGAAGCAAAAAAAAAAAAAAAGCTGGGATAGCAATATTTATATCAGATTAGACAAACTTTACTGTTTGAAAAGATTTATTTTAGAAAGCAACATAGGTGAGGGAGGGGCAAAGAACAGGGAAGGAATCCTCAAGTAAACTCCCCATTTAGCATGTAGCTTGAGGCAGGGCTCAATCCCAGGACTCTGAGATAATGACCTGAACCAAAAGCAAGAGTTGGACGATTAAGCAACTAAGCTACCCAGGCAACGCACAGACTAGACAGATGTTAAATAAAGACTAACACAAAACAAAGAAGGGCATTACATAATGATCAATGCAACCAGAGGATATAATTGTAAGTACCTGTGAACCCAACATAATAGTTCCAGAATATACAAATCATATGTTAACAGTCATAAAGAGACTCACAGTAATATAATACTACCAGAGGACTTTAACACCCCACTTACATCAATGCATAGACCATCCAGAGAAAATCAATAAGGAAATAGTGGTTTTGAACCACACATTGGGCCCGACATAATCCCAAAACAGCAGAAACACATTAAACCTTTCTCAGGATACACACATTCTAGGCCACAAAAGTAGTATCAATGAATTTCAGAGGCTTGAAATCACATCTGGATAATTTCCAACCATGATAGTACAAAACCAGAAATCCATTGTAAGAAAAAAGTAGAAGAAAATACTAACACATGGAGGCTAAACAGCATACACTAAGAAAACCAGTAGATCAAAGAAGAAATCAAAGAGGAAATAAAAATATCCTGAGACGAATGAAAACAGAAACACATCAGTTCAAATTCTAAGACACATTTAGTGTTCTAAGAGGGACGTTGATAGGAATATGGGCTTAAACCAGGAAAAAAATTAACATATACAGTCTAACGGTATACCTAAAAGAATTGGGGAATAACAAATAATGTCCAAAAATAGTAGAAAAAAGGAAGTAAGATCCTAGCATAAATAAATGAAATAAAGACTATAAAAAGGAGAAGAGTTCAATGAAATTAATAGCTGGTTCTTTAAAATATAGCCTTTTAAAGTTTAACCATTTGCAGGTGACAAGATACTCTATATAGGAAACCCAAAAGACTCACCACAAAATTGCTAGAACTGATACATGAATTCAGTAAAGTCACACAGTACAAAATCAATGTACAGAAATTTGTTGCATACCTATACAGCAATAATGAAATAGCAAAAAGAGAAATCAAGGAATTGATCCCATTTACAATTGCAACAAAAACCGTAAGGTACTGGTGAATAAACCTAACCACAGAGGTAAAGATCTCTTATCTCCAAACTATTGAACACTCATGGAAGAAATTGAAGAGGACACAAAGAAATGGAAAAAGAGTCCATGCTCATTGGTTGGAATAACAAATATTGTTAAAATGTCTATATTACCCAAAGCAATCTACACATGTAGTACAATCCCTATCAAAATACCAGCAGCATTTTTCACAGAGCTGGAACAAAAAACCCTAAAATTGTATGGAACCAGAAAAGACTCTGAATAGTCAAAGCTATCTTGGAAAAAAAAAAAAAAGGCAAATCTGGAGACCTCATAATTCCAGACTTCAAGTTTTTTACAAAACTTTAGTGATCAAGACAGTATGGTACTGGCACGAAAATAGACACATAGATCCATAGACCAGAATAGAAAACCCAGACATGAACCCCCAACTATATGGTCAATTAATCTTTGACAAAGCAGGAAAGAATATCCAATGGAAAAAAAGCTTTTTCAACAAATGCTGTTGGGAAAACTGAACAACCACAACCAAAAGAATGAAACTGGACCACTTTCTTAGGCCATTCCTAAAAATAAATACAAAAGGTATGAAAGACCTAAATATAAGACAGGAAACCATCAAAATCCTGGAGGAGAAGCCAGGCATTAACCTCTTTGACATTGGCCTGAGCAACTTCTTTCTAGGTATGTCTCCTGAGGGAAGGGAAACAAAAGCAAAAATAAACTATTGAGACTTCATAAAAAAAAAAGATTTTGCATAGCAAAGAAAATAATAAACAAGACTAAAAGGCTGCCTACAGAATGGGAGAGGATACTTGCAAATGACATGTCTGATATAGAGTCTGTATCTAAAGTCTATAAAGAACTTATCCAATTCAACACCCAAAATAACAAATAATCCAGTTAAAAAATGGGCAGAAGGGGCGCCTGGGTGGCTCAGTGGGTTAAAGCCTCTGCCTTCATCTCAGGTCATGATCTCAGGGTCCTGGGATCGAGCCCCGCATCGGGCTCTCTGCTCAGTGGGGAGCCTGCTTCTCCCCTCTCTCTCTCTGCCTGCCTCTCTGCCTACTTGTGATCTCTCTCTCTCTGTCAAATAAATAAATAAAAATCTTAAAAAAAATGGGCAGAAGATAAGAAGATACATTTTTCAAAGAAGACGTTCTCATGGTTAACAGAAACATTAAAAGATGCTCAACATCACTCAGCATCAGGGAAATACAGATCAAAACTACAATGAGGTATCACCTCACACCAGTCAGAATGGCTTAAATTGACAAGACAGGAGACAATAGGAATTGGCCAGGATGCGGAGAAGGGGGAACCCTCTTATACTGTTGGTGGAAATGCAAACTGGTGTAGCCACTCTGGAAAACAGTATAGACGTTCCTCAAAAAGTTAAAAGTAGAGCTGCCCTATAATCCAGGAATTGCACTACTAGGCATTTACTGAAAGGATACTGAAGGGATGCATGTACCCCAATGATTATAGTGGCATATCAACAATAACCACGCTATGGAAACAGCTCAAACTTCTTTCAGTTGATGAATGGATAAAGATACAATGGAATATTCCTCAGCCATCAAAAAGAATGAAATGGTTCCCTTTGCAATGACCGTGATGGAGCTACAGAATATATTATAAGCAAAATAAGTCACTAAGATAAAGACAATACCATATGATTTCACTGATATGTGGGGGCAAAAAAGCGAGAGAGGAAAACCCAGAAACAGACTTTTAGCTATAGAGAACAAACTGATGTTAACAGAGGAGAGGTGGGCAGGGGGAATGGGTGAAATATGGAGGGGAGTTGGTGTGATGAGTATGGGGTATTGTATATAAGTGATGAATCACTAAATTTTACACCTGAAACTAATATTCCACTGTATGTTAACTAGAATTTAAATAAAAACTTGGGTAGGGGAAAAAAATCAGAAATAAAAGATAAAAGTGACAGCAAAGACATAAATGCATTAGAGTACTATGAAAAACTATGCAAACAAGTTGGACAACTGAGAAGAAATGGATATATTTCAAGAAAAATACAATGTTCTAAAAAAGAATCAAGAACAAATAGAAAATCTGAATTGGTGGCTAGTTATGAAATTGGATGGCTAACCAAAGTAGTTCCAACAAACAATGTCCAGCCTCAGATGGGTTTCACAGGTGAATTTACCAAATATTTAATGAATAGTTAACACTTAAACTTCTCAGACTAAAAGTAGTGCTTCCAAATTCATTCTGTAAGACCACCATTAACCTAACACCAAAACAGACAAGTATACGACCAAAAGACTATGGACTAATATCCTTGATGATTAAGGTGCAAAAGTCCTCAACAACATATTAGCACACCAAGTTTAATAATACATTACAAGGATCATTTACCACAATCAGGTGCAATTTATTCCAAGGATGCAAGAATGTTTCATTATTTGCAAATCAGTGTGATACACCACATTAACAAAATCCATAATAAAAACAATATGAAATGTCAATAGATACGAAAAAACATTTGACAAAATTCAATGTCTATTCATGATAAAAACTCTCCACAAAGTGCGTATAGAGGAAACTTATCTCAACATAACAAAGACCACATATGACAAGCCCACAGCTGACAGCACAGTCAGTGATGAAATGCTAAAAGCATTCCCTTCAAGATTAAGAACAAAACATTCCTGTCTACTTTCATCACTTTTTTATATTATATGTCCTGGAAGTCCTAGTCACAGCAATGAGAAATAAAATCTTGTACATTAATAAGGAACAAGTGAAACTCCCTATTTGCAGATGAAATGATAATGTTTGTAGAAAACCATAAAGACTGCAAAGAAATGATCAGAAGAAATCAAAGAAGTCAGAAAAGTTGTAAAATACAAATCATGTACAGAAAAAATCCCATTTACAACTGTATCAAAAAGAATAAAATACCTAAGAATAAATTTAACCAAGGAGGTGAAAGAACTGTACTCTGAAAACTATAAAACAGTGATGAAAGAAATTGAAGATGACACAAAGAAATGGAAAGATTTATCTGGCTCATGGAATGGAAGAATTAATAACGTTAAACTGTCCATGTTCCCCAAAGCAATCTACATAGCCAAAGTAATCCCAAGAAAGAAGAACAAAGCTGGATGTATCAGTCTTGAAACTATACCACTAGACTCTAATAATAAAAATAGTATGGTACTGGCACAAAAATACACATTAATCATTGGCTAATAAAATACTCCAAAATAATCTCATTTTTATGGTCAATTTATCTATTAAAAAGGGGACAAAAATATAGAACAAGGAAAAGACATTCTCTTCAATAAATGGTACTGGGAAAACTGGACCATTTTCTTATCCCCTACAAAGAAATTCAAAATTGAAGACCTAAATGTCATAGACAGTAAACTTCTGGACATAATTCTTAGCAATATTTTTCTGGATTTGTCTCTGTAGGCAAGAGAAACAAAAGCAAAAATAAACAAGTGGGACTACATCAAACTGGAAAACTTTTGCACGGTGAAGTAAACTCTGAACAAGATGAAAAGCAAATATACTTAATGGAAGAGATATATAAAGGACTCATACAACTCAACAGAAAAAAGAAAATCCCTGAATAGTCCAGTAAAAAAATGGATAGAGGATCTAAATAGACATTCTTCCAAAGAGGACATAGAGATGGCCACAGACACCTGAAAAGATAGTCAGCATCACTGATCATTATGAAAATGTGAATCAAAAGCACAAAGAGATAATCATCTTATACCTGCTGGAATTTCTTATATTAAAAAAGACAAGAAAAACCAGGTGTTGTTGAGGATGTAGAGAAAAAAGGAACCATTGTGCACTTTGGTGGATAAGTAAAAAAAAAAAAATTAAAAAAAGAAATACCATATGGCCCAGTAATTCTCCTGGGGGGTTTTTACCCAAAGAAAACAAAAATATTAATTTAAAAGTATACGTGCACTCTGTGTTGATTTTGGTAATATTTACAATATCCACAATATAGAAGCAATCAAAATGTCCATCTGCAAGTAAATATTAAATAAAATAAGATATATTTACTCAATGGAATACTACTCTAAGAAAGAATGAAATCTTGCTATTCAGGACAATATAGATGGACCAAGAAGGTATCATGCTAAATGAAATAAGTCAGGCAGAAAAATACCATATGATTTCACTTATGTGTGGAATCTAGAAAGCAAAAGAAACAAATCAACCAAACAACCATCAAACAATACAAAACAGAGCAGAATGATAGATACAAAGAACAAATTGGTGATTGCCAGCAAGGAGGGCTTAGGGGGACAGGTAATAGATGTGATGGGTTAAGAGGTACAAACTTCCACTTACAATATAAATAACTCACAGTCATGGAAAGTAGCATAGGGAATATAATCAGTAATATTGTAATAACTTTGTACAGTGACAGATTCTAACTATACTTATTTGGGTGAACATTTCATAATGTATATAAAAGGGAAATCACTACACTTTATACCTGAATAAAATGCTATATAACTATTCCTCAAATAAAAAAGGATTAAATTGAGGTAGAAATAGTCATTTAAGATATGGAAAAATATATATATATATTTTATATGTGTATATAGCTATATATGTATTATACACACACACACACGAGAATGCAAATACACATGTTTTTGCTTATATGGTTTCTGTATTTCATTGCAAACTTTTTTAACATCTAAGTATATACAGAAACAGCTATATTCGAGATTTTAGTCCTTTGTCAGTATTTTATTGACAAAAGTTACTTAAATTACTTAAAGTTTTACTTAATAGTAGATTAAGGACTAAAATATATATTTTACTGTATTATTTGGTTTTTAGAATAATACTTAGAAAAATTCATAAATTACACGTGTACAACTCAAAGATTTTAACACTAACTTTTTTTATTTTATTAGTCGCCATACAGTATATCATTCGTTTTTGATGTAGTATTCCATGATTCATTGTTTGCGTGTAACACCCAGTGCTCCATGCAATACATGCTCTCCTTAATAACCATCACCAGGCCAACTCACCCCCTCCACCCTACTCCCCTCTGAAAACCTCAGTTTGTTTCCCATAATCCATAGTCTCTCATGGTTCATCTCCCCTTCTGATTCTGCCTGCCTCATTTTTCCCTTCCTTCTCCTAATGCCCTCCATGCTATTCCTTATGTTCCACAAATAAGGGAAACCATACAGTAATTGGCTTTCTCTGCTTGACGTATTTCACTTAGCATAGTCTCCTCCAGTTCCATCTCTGCTGATGCAGAAGTTGGATATTCATCCTTTCTGATGGGTGAGTAATAATACATTGTACATATGGACCACATCTTCTTTATCCATTCGTCCGTGGAAGGGCATCTTGGTTCTTTCCACAGTTTGGCGACTGTGGCCATTGCTGCTATGAACATTGGGGTGCAGATGGCCCTTCTTTTCACTACATCTGTATCTTTGGGGTAAATATCCAGTAGTGAAACTGCTGGGTCATAGGATAGCAAAGTTCTTAACAAGATCCTAGCTAATAGGGTCCAACAGTACATTAAAAGGATTAGCCATCATGACCAGGTGGGATTTATCCCTAGGGTTCAAGGGTGGTTCAACTTTAGCAAAGCAATCAGTGTGATATAACACATTAATAAAAGGAAAGAGAAGAACCATATGGCCCTCTCAATTGATGCAGAAAAGGCATTTGACAAAACATAGCATCCTTTCCTGATTAAAACTCTTAGAACGTAGGGATAGAGAGAACATTCCTCAGTTTCATAAAAACCATCTATGAAAAACTCATAACAAATATCATTCTTGATAGGGAAAAGCTGAGAGCACTTTCCTTAAGATCAGGAACACAGCAAGGATGCCCACTTTAGCCACTGTTGTTCAACATAGCACTAGAAGTCCTAGCAACAGCAATCAGACAACAAAAAGAAAAGGTGTTCAAAATGGCAACGAAGAAGTCAAATTCTCTCTCTTCACTGATGACATACTTTATGTGGAAAACCCAAAACACTCCCCCTCTAAATTACTAGAACTCATACAGCAAGCAGTTCAGTAATGTGGCAGGATACATCAATGCACAGAAATCAGCTGCTTTCCTATACACTAACAATGTAACTGCAGAAAAAGAAATTGGGAATCAATTCCATTTATAATAGCACAAAACCCATAAGATATACCTTGGAATAAACCTAACAAAATAAGTGAAGAATCTATACTCTAGAAATTACAGAATACTTATGAAAGACATTGAAGATGCCAAAAATGGAAAAACATTCCATGCTCATGGACCAGAAGAATAAACATTGTTAAAATGTCTGTGCTACCCAGAGCAATCGATACTTTCAAACCATTCCAATCAAAATACCAATGACATTTTTCAAAGTGCTGGAACAAACAAACCTAAAACTTCTATGGAACCGTAAAAGACCCTGAATTCCCCAGGAAATGTTGAAAAAGAAAAACAAAGCTGAGGATATCATATTGCCTGACTTTAAGCTATATTACAAAGCTGTGATCACCAAGACAGCATGGAATTGGCACAAAAACAGACACACAGATCAGTGGAACAGAACAGAGAGCCCAGATATGGACTCTCAACTCTATGGTCAACCAATCTTCGACTAAGCAGGAAAAATATTCAATGGAAAAAAGACAGTCTCTTCAATAAATCGTGCTGGGAAAATTGGACAGCTATAGGTAGAAGAATGAAACTCGACCATTCTCTTACACCATACACAAAGATAAACTCTAAATGGATGAAAGGCCTCAGTGTGAGACAGGAATCAATAAAAATGCTAGTGGAGAACATAGGCAGTAACCTCTTTACATTGGCTGCAGCAACTTCTTTCAAGACATGTCTCCAAAGGAAAGGGGAACAAAAGTGAAAATGAACTTTTGGGACTTCATCAAGATAAACTTCTGCACAGCAAAGGAAACAGTCAACAAAACAGAGGCAACCCATGGAATGGGAGACGATATCTGCAAATGACACTATAGATAAAGGGCTAATATCCAAGATCTATAAAGAACTTCCCAAACTCAACACCCAATAAACAAATAAGTCAAAAAATGGTCAAGAGACATGAGCAGACCCTTCTCCAAGGAAGACATACAAATGGCTATCAGACACATGAAAAAATGTTCATCATCATTAGCCATCAGGGAAACTCAAATCAAAACCACATTGAGGTACCACCTTACACCAGTTAGAATGGCAAAAATTGAGAAGGCAAGAAATAACAAATGTCGGAGAGGCTGTGGAGAAAGGTGAACCCTCCTACACTGTTGGTAGGAATTCAAGGTGGTCCAGCCACTTTGGAAGATGGTGTAGAGTTTCCCCAAAAAGTAAAAAATATAACACTAACTTTTTGAAGTGTTCCTAATAAAAAAAAGAGAACATTACCAGCACCTCCCAAGCCTCATCCTAGTCACCTGCCCAATTCCACACAGGTATGCTATAACCAAGGATCACAACTGTCCTGACATTTAGCACTGTGGTTGTTTCTTTTTGATTTTGAAATCCACATAAACCAAATTATGTTCTTTTATGACTGGTTCTATTTTTTAACCTTATAACGATGAGAATTATTCAGGCTGGTTTTCTTTAAAGCAATTATTTGCTATTCACTTGGCTTTTTTTGTATTCAATGTGAATGCATGTATCACAAATTATCAATTCAGGTGAAAGATTTTGGGTGTCTCCAGTTTGGGGAAATTACTAATGCTGTTCTAAAGATTATTTTACATGCCTTTTGACTGACATATGCATACAGTTTTATTGGGTATATTTAATGAGTGAAATTTCTATGTAATAAGATACCTGTATGTTGAGGGGCACCTGGGTGGCTCAGTGGGTTAAAGCCTCTGCCTTCAGCTCAGGTCATGATCCCAGGGTCCCGGGATCCGGCTCTCTGCTCAGCGGGGAGCCTGCTTCCCTCTCTCTCTCTGCCTGCCTCTCTGCCTAATTGTGATCTCTCTCTGTCAAATAAATAAATAAATAATTTTTTTTAAAGATATCTGTATGTTGAGATACATATTTGACATTTCTTATAAATATGTAGCATATGCACATTTTTCTGAGTGTGACAAACCATTTTAGAAGGGAAAAGGACATGGTATTTTACATAGTGTCTTGCTCATATAATTTGAAAACAGTGGCTCCATGGTGAATTTCCCTACGAATGACAGAGCTTTTGCCACTGGCTAACTGCTACTTTCCTTAGAATATAATTGACTTTTCTGAGCTACTATATAGGAAATTCAGTATATATTTTCCTGTGTGAAAGATTAACAAATGTTCCTGACATATGATGCCATGCTTAGTAAACAAAGGTCATTAAAATGTGTTCTTCAGCAAAAAGGATATACAGACAGAAAATAAACACATGAAAAGTTGTACAACATCTTATATCCTGAAGGAATTTCAAATTACCCAAGATGCCCTTCAGTGGACGAATGGATAAGGAAGTTGTGGTCCATATACACTATGGAGTATTATGCCTCCATCAGAAAGGATGAATACCCAACTTTTGTAGCAACAGGGACAGGACTGGAAGAGATTATGCTGAGTGAAATAAGTCAAGCAGAGAGAGTCAATTATCATATGGTTTCACTTATTTGTGGAGCATAACAAATAACACAGAGGACATGGGGAGATGGAGAGGAGAAGGGAGTTGAGGGAAATTAGGGGGGAGATGAACCATGAGAGACTATGGACTCTGAAAAACCACCTGAGGGTTTTGAAGGGGTGGGGGGGGGGAGGTTGGGGGAGCCAGG
>PISX010027733.1:0-22588 GCA_004024625.1 Mellivora capensis | reverse complement strand
TATTGTCTCTGTTCCTTTCTGATCTACTATTTTTAGGCTCTCTCTTTGCTTAGAGGACCCCTTTCAATATTTCCTGTAGAGCTGGTTTGGTGTTTGCAAATTCTTTCAGTTTTTGTTTGTCCTGGAAGCTTTTTATCTCTCCTTCTATTTTCAATGATAGCCTAGCTGGATATAGTATTCTTGGCTGCGTGTTTTTCTCGTTCAGTGCTCTGAATATATCATGCCAGTTCTTTCTGGCCTGCCAGGTCTCTGTAGACAAGTCTGCTGCCAATCTAATATTTTTACCATTGTATATTACAGACTTCTTTTCCCGGGCTGCTTTCAGGATTTTCTCTTTGTTGCTAAGACTTGTAAATTTTACTATTAGGTGACGAGGTGTGGACCTCTTCTTGTTGATTCTGAGGGGGGTTCTCTGCACCTCCTGGATTTTGATGGTTGTTCCGTTTGCCATATTAGGGAAATTCTCTACAATAATTCTCTCCAATATACCTTCTGCTCCCCTCTCTCTTTCTTCTTCTTCTGGAATCCCAATTATTCTAATGTTGTTTCGTCTTACGGTGTCACTTATCTCTCGAATTCTCCCCTCGTGGTCCTGTAGCTGTTTGTCCCTCTTTTGTTCAGCTTCTTTATTCTCTGTCATTTGGTCTTCTATATCACTAATTCATTCTTCTGTCTCATTTATCCTAGCAGTAAGAGCCTCCATTTTTGATTGCACCTCACTAATAGCTTTTTTTATTTCAACTTGGTTAGTTTTTAGTTCTTTTATTTCTCCAGAAAGGGCTTTTATATCTCCAGAGAGGGTTTCTCTAATATCTTCCATGCCTTTTTCAAGCCCGGCTAGAACCTTGAGAATTGTCATTCTGAACTCTAGATCTGACATATTCCCAATGTCTGTATTGATTAGGTCCCTAGCCATTGGTACTGTCTCTTGTTCTTTTTTTTGTGGTGAGTTTTTCTGCCTTGTCATTTTTTCCAGATAAGATTATATGAAGGAGCAAATAAAATACTAAAAGGGTGGCAAAGACCCTAGGAAAATGCCCTTTAAAGAAAAAATTGAATTAACTGCAAGACCAAAGAATCATGGGGAGAAAGCCATGAATTCCACGCTTTGCTTTCTCCTCCTCTGGATTTCCGCTCCTCTCCTTTTTAAGTGAACTTGGTCTTGGCTGGATTTCTAGTTGGTCTTCTGGGGGAGGGGCCTGTTGTAGTGATTCTGAAGTGTCTTTGCCCGAGGCAGAGCTGCACCGCCCTTACCAGGGGCCGGGCTAAGTAATCCGCTTGGTTTCGCTTTCGGGAGCTTTTGTTCCCTGAGCGCTTTCCGTAGAGTCTGGAGGATGGGAATGAAGATGGCGGCCTCCCAGTCTCTGGCCCGGAAGAGCTGAGATTTCGGGGCTCCACTCCTCAGAGAATAGCCCCGGCTACTCCCATCTCCCTCGCCTCTGGCCGCGCTCCGAGCTCACCCAGCCTGCGACCAGTTCAAGGTAACCTTGAGCTGAGAGCTCACTCCTCGGCTCTGTCTCTGTAGCCAGCTTCCCGCTCCGATACCTGTGAGCTCTGCGACACTCAGACACCCCTGATCCTTCTGTGACCCTGCGGGACCTGGGGCCACACTGACCCCGTGTGGGCTTCACCCCGGTTTAGCCTCTGGAGCAATGTCCCTCCGTGGAGCAGACTTTTAAAAGTCCCGATTTAGTGCTCCGTTGCTCCGCGGCTTGCCGGGAGCCGGCCCCTCCCCCGCGGTCTATCCTCCCGTAGCTTTGGATTCACTTCTCCGCCGGTCCTACCTTCCAGAAAGTGGCCGATTTTCTGTTTCTAGAATTGCTGTTCTTCTTCTCTTCAGTCTCCCGTTGGATTTGTAGGTGTTCACAATGGTTTGATAAGCTATCTAGCTGATCTCCTGCTACCTGATGTAGTCTCAGCTGCTACTTCTCCCCCATCTTGACTGCTATCCTAGAGTTTTTAATATATGGATTGTGATGGTTAATTTTATTTGTTAACTTGGCTAGGTCACAGTATCCAGATACTTCAAACACCAGTCTGAATGTGACTGTGAAGGTATTTTTTAAAGTAATGTTAATATTAAAATTTTTTAAAGATTTTATTCATTTATTTGAGAGATAGAGCAAGAGAGCATGAGTGTGGGTGGTGGGAGGAAGGGGGAGAGGGAGGAGAAGCAGATTCCCCACTGAGGAGGGAGCCTGACTCTGGGCTCCATTCCAGAACCCTGAGATCATGACCTGAGCCAAAGGCAGTGGCTTAACCAACTGAGCCACCCAGGTGCCCTGCTAATCTTAACATTTAAATCATTAGACTTTGATGAAAGCAGATTACCCTCCATAGTGTGGATGGGCTTCATTTAATCAGTTGATGTCCTTAAGAGAAAAAAGACTGAGATTCCCCAAGGAGGAGGGAATTATGTCCTCAGACTACCTTCAGAGTTGAGTTGCAACATCAGCTCTTGTCTGGGTCTGCAGCCTGCCAGCTTACTCTGCACATTTTGGACTTGCCAGCTTCTACAAAGTAGTGAGCTAGTTACTTAAAGTCAGTCAATCTCTCTTTCTCTGTATGTGTTTGTATATAAAGAACAACCCTTGAGCAACATGGATTTGAACTGTGTGGGTCCATTTATACATGGATTTTTTAAAATAAATGCAGAACAATATTGTAAATATATTTTCTCTTCCTTATGATTTTCTTAATACAATTTTATTTTTTCTTCATTGTAAGAATATAGTATATAATTATTTCAAATTCCCATTTTGTTCATCCCAACACGTATGCCATATCTGATCTCAATCTTATGTTGTTTGTTTTGTCTATTTAAGCTTTTTTTTCCTTTGCTTTTTCATATGACTTGTTATTTTGTTGTTGTTGAAAGCCTAATATGTGGTATAGGATGCCAGATACTGAAGTACATTTTTTTTTTTTTTTTGGTATGCTTGTATGCCTAGAAATTAACACACTCTTCCTTCTGCTAAGCTGTAGTTTGTTTTAATCTAGTCAGGAGTTGTGCTGTATTCCAGTGTTATTTTACTCCATCTTTGTAGCATAGTAGAGACGATTAGGCGAACTGGCGATCTTCTCGTATTTGATTAAATCTGTTTTAGACTGCACTGTGAACTTGATTATGTGGGGTGTGGTCTCCACAGTTCTTCTTGTCCCTTCTTTAGATGTAATCCTGGAGATAGAACATACTGTCATCTCATTCCAGACCTCAGAGAGAGACTTTTTTTTTCTTTTTTAATCCTGTTGCCATCCTCTAGCTACACTATCTTTGTACTAGTACCTGATGTTTTAGTTTTATTGTCCTTTCCTCTGTAGATTAAGGCTTTTTTTTTTTTTTTTTCCCCTCCTGAGGGGTCATAATGCAGGTGATGGAGTTTTGGTGTTGGCTGCAGTTCTTTTCTCCAGCTGTAGTGGGTTTCCACTGGCCCAATCAGTCTACAATTTTTATTATTGTTGTTGTAATCTCCCTCTGATGACAAAGGCTCTTGATATGTCTGGATAGAATTTTGTAAGTGGCTTCTGTTTTCCCCTAACTAGCACTATGGAATAAGTTCTTTGGGGATTTTCCCTGGCTTCCTAGTTTGTATTGAGTGGGTTTCCTGGAGCAAAAGCCTCTAAAAGCATGAAACATCTCTATGTCGGTAGGCCCTCAGGGGCTGCACTCTCCTAACACTGGCCCATACTCAGCCTTTTTAAATTATTTAAATATTTCTAGCTGAAAATCTTACTAGCATGTATGGAATATGGTAATATTTGTACTAGGTAAGCAAGTGCTGTTCTTGTTTCTCCTTACGGGCACCTGTTTCCTTCCTGATTTTGGATTACTTCTTTATAATGAAACCTCATTCTCCGATGGATCAAAGAAAACTAATTTGCTATTTGTCTAATTTTTATTTTGTTTTTGTTATGTAAAAGTAAGAGTGGGTCTCTTTTGATCTCTTATTTTTTTAAAGATTTTATTTGTTTATTTGAGAGAGAGAGAGAACATGATGGGGGGAGGGTCAGAGGGAGAAGCAGACTGAGCTGAAGGCAGATGCTTAACCAACTGAGCCACCCAGGTGCCTGATCTCTATTATTTTTTCATTTCTTTTTCTGTAGGAATGTATATGAGATAGATATTAATTTGTGTTTTTTTTTAAACTTGATGCAATTATGAAAACATAATTGTCTAGGACTTTTTATGTTTTGGTAAAGGAAGGTATTTCTTTTAATGAAATTTCATTTTGCTTTTTTTAATATAATTAATTTTACTGTTCTGTGCCACATTGGCATGGTGCTATTGCTTTTCTGTCTGTGACAGTGAGTGAGCAAATATTCATGTAGGCCGTGTGAGGGAGAAAAAAATACACAAAATAGATACTTCTCCCTACACTATGTACCATAGTCTTCTCCTCATCTCTACCCTCTTTATTTTTTGTCTCCCCACAGGCATCTTGTAGTTTTTATGTTATTTTCTGGGCGCTTTCAGTCATACTATCTCACTTTTGAAACATATCCCATGTTGGTTTTGTGGAAGGGATCCATTTCATGTTAGTGGCATCTCCTTCAGAACAGAAGTTTCCATATTTTTTATTAAAAGCAGTTAAATAAATTGAGGTCTTCAAGTGTATTAAAGACTTAGCATCTATTTTGGCAATGTAAGAGAGACATACAAATCATTTTTCTTTCCTAGGCTTATTTTATAATATAGTTAATCAACAAAGACTCTTTCAGTATTCCATTATAATTCCAAATACTTGAGATTGATAATATTTGTGACATTGATTATTTTCAACATACACACTTGAATAACACTTCAGAGTTTATGCAGTTTATACTCAGTATTCAGTTTGACTCTCCTTCTTGCAGATGTGGTATGAGAATTGTCCATATATCCAAGATTAGGGAACTTGATGCTTGGAGGGATGAAATGATCTGCTTAATATAAAAAAAATAAATGGTACCATTAGGTCTGTGTATTCCAAATCTAGTTCTTGTGTCATTGAAAACACTGCTCCATGTGATCACCCTCCTTATTGTGTTGTGTCCTGATTGATGCACAGGCTATACCACATAGAGTTAAATATTTAAGGTTAATTTGGGATTCACTGAATACCTCAAAGAATGTTGTTGCCAAATAGAGTTCGTGTTTCTTCTGGAAAAATAATTTCTGTCAGAAAGAATGATCTCTGCTATCTAATATTCTTTTCTTTGATAAGAGTGACTGAATACATTCTGGTGTATCTTTTGAAGTGTGTCTTATTGTTTTCACCTCATGACTTCCTACTTAATTTGTATGGCACTTGGTTAAAAAATAATTAATTGAAAATTCATATTTGAGTTGAATTCAGATTAGAAAAGCTTGAACTAGAACGAACCAAGCATGAAGCTCAGAGGTATGTTTTAAGTGAGCAAAATCAGCATAAGGCAGTAGATCTAACTTTAGTATGCATAAAGCCTAGGCTTCAACTATAATAATTCTAAATTTTTAACTTCTACCTTAGGTTGGACTACTTTCCAAGACATACTGCCTAACTGCTATTATGTGTTAGTAAAAACCAAGTCATTGGATTAGATAGAGGGTTATTTCATTCTGAGAACCTAGTAGTAGTAATACCTTGCAGAAATGGTACAACTGCCTGTGGAAATGAAGATAGTTAATGGAAAGGTCTGGAATTTGGCCTTTATTTTCCTAATCCCTCTTTGGGACTAGATCAGGATTTCCTGGTACCATTATGTTTTACGGTAGTATTTTAGTATTTAACCATGGTTTGTAATTTTTATTCATTGCTTTTATTAATTTCTGTGCCTCAGGATTGTAAGTTTCTTGGAGTGAGGTGTTAGTTAGCAATTCTACTTCCAGCCTTTAGCACAGGTGCTTAATACACATATGTAGAAAGAATGAATGTAGTGTGACCCTGAAGTGGTAACACAAAAAAGGACTTCTGGTGAGTAAAGAGGGATTGGGAAGTTCTCCAAATAAAATTTACCTTCATTTTACAGTTCTTTTATGTGAAAATTAGTCATTTAATAATCCCTGCTACACAAGAAACTTTTATCTCTTGTCAGCCTAGAGATGCTAACATGTTTCTTTTTTAAGGCTTTGTTTTAAAAAGGGCCAAATTTAAGGTGACTGTGAACATGTCAACATGACTGAAAGCGTTGTATTTATTCAGTCATTCATTAAAAAATAGTTTTCAGGGCGCCTGGGTGGCTCAGTGGGTTAAGCCTCTGCCTTCAGCTTAGGTCATGATCTCGGGGTCCTGGGATCGAGTCCCGCGTCGGGCTCTCTGCTTGGCAGGGAGCCTGCTTCCTCCTCTCTCTGCCTGCCTCTCTGCCTACTTGAGATCTCTGTCTGTCAAATAAATAAAAAAAATCTTAAAAAAATAGTTTTCAAGCACCTGTAACATATTAAGCACTGTATATTCATTAATAAGCAGAAATAGTGATCCCTTCATTCTTGACATTTACAGTACTGGGGAAGAAAGGCAGTCAAAGGAGTAATTAAAACAAAGTGGGTACTTTCTGAAACACTGACATGTCTTAAGTATCACAGAACAGAGGTTCTGTGTTTATGGCACAGATAAAACAAATATACCATCTGTGGTACATTTCATATAGATAACAATACAGATGAATGCCATATCAAAGGGCACTGATTGTAGTCATAATCACATTCTGTGTACTTATATAGTTTTTCATTACATTTAAAGGTGCTTAAACTCTAAGAGTCTGTCTTCTGTGTTCATGTATTTTTTATAGGGTTCAGTGCAATATTCTGAACTAGTGGATCTCTAATAAAAACTTTGGCAAACTGACCTTTCCTACCTTCTGTCAGATGTGCAAAATATTATAAGATAGTTAATTCAGTAATGTTGCTGAGTATTTATAGGGTCATTGAATAATTGAGAATTGACATATGATTTTTCTCTTTACTCATTCTCACTTGCCTAGCTATTCTGGATGTTTTCAGCAGTCCATTCTGGCATATATAATAGTGTAGTTACCTTTGTAACAAGGGCATGATAAGACTCACTAGAAGCCACTGTACAGTATTTTGGTAAAAAATACCTCTTTGCAATTTTGAGTGTTTCTGAAATTTAAATTTCTAATCAGCTCATTTTCTAAGTTCTGCTGATAAATGCGTAGGTTCAAAGAATTATTCAGATATCTCATATACAAAGCAAATTCTGAAGCTGAGAGAGAAAAATGTGTTTGAAGAGGGTCTCAATAGAGGGACCCTCCAACTCTCCTCAATACCAACACTCTGATCTCCTGAGATGATTAGAAAATCTAGCCTTTTTTCAGCTGCCCCAATTTGAGGCTTTCCCCCCATTTCCTGGTTTCTTTAAATTTCATTAAGCCTGACTTTACAACCAGACTCCAAGCCTCTTCGGGCTATTTTTGCTTTAACTTAATCATGTTTCCTCAAGAGGGGAAAGTATTTCAGAAAGTTCTATTTACTCTGTGACCTAGGATTATGCTTTATTTTATTTTATGTAATTATTCAGAATGTTTAGAGCCAGTAGTTAGATGGCCAATTAAAATTATCCAATTAAAGAATGTCAGAGAGAGTAAGGGCGGGAAAAGTACAGTGAAATGTCAATATTCAGGTCATACTAGAGTTTATTCAGCATGTTATAGTGGAGAGGTCATAGACTTGGGAGACTGATGGCCTGAAATGTGAACCAGCTTGGCTTTTGACCCTATAGCTGTACTTAAATCCCAGATTCTCATCTTCTTCATCAGTAGCAAGAGGGATGATGATTCTACCTGTATCACAAATTGTTGTTAGATTTGAGTACAGTAATCCATGCAAATCATTTAGCAAATTGGTAAACATTGCACATGTTAGTTCCTTTCTAATTCTTTTTATCATCCATCCATCCACAGTGCAAACAAAATAGGGATGCAGTCAATGCTATTGTAATACCATTGTATGGTGACATGGTAGCTATACTTATAAGCATGGTGATAAGTTGGGACTTGTTGAATACATACTGTACACCTGAAACTAATGTAACATTGTATGTCAACCATATTCAATTTTTTAAAAATAAAGTACTTTTTAGAATAGACAAAAAATAAAGACTTCTTAGAATAGCAAAGAAGAGTAACATGTTGTCAGTTAACCACCAAGTCTGCAAAATTAGGTTTAAAATTCAGTTGCTTGCCCTCTATTCCCTTTCTTTTTGTCTGTCTCTTGTTTTGACTTCCCACTCATGAACTGCTGCCTGAAAATACTGAACTAAGACTGAATCACTCTTTCTCTCCATACTCTAAATCTAAAAGGCAAAATGAGGCAAAATCCTGAATCTAACTCCCATTTGAAAAATATTTCTGAGGTTCACAGACAAGCTACAGAGCGTTCAAAGTAGGATCTCAATCAGTACATTGTGAGTGCATAACTGATTACTAACTGGATGTCTCTGACATAGGTCTACTTCTAGTCCCAGCCAGGCATGCAGTAAAAACAAATCAGTGAGATATGTAATATTCCACTCAAGTGAATACTATGAAACTTATGAATTCTTTACCATTATGCAGTAGATTATTTTCTCCTGGTAAAAAAATACTTTAATGCAAACAATATATTTTAAATTAAATATTTTTGAAATTAAATCATATTTTCAACATTTTGATTGAGTTCCCACTGTGTATAAGATATCTTACTAGAAATTGCAGAAGATTTAAAAAGATTCAGATACCAATCATGGTTTTAAGGTGATTACAGTATAGTAACAGCTATGATAACTATTAATTATAATTCAGAGTAAGTCATTTTAAAAGTTTCTAATAATGTACTGTGAGAATTCAGAGAACATGATCACTTCAAATTGGGTTTAAGGCAAGGTGGAATTTTTTTGGAAAAATGGTCACAAATTAGATGTCCATTAAAGTATAGATGACATAGAAAAAGGAATAGGAAAAAGAATGGAAATCTAGGCTAGGAAACAGCTAAGCAAAAAACTGGGGGCAGCGGGGAGAGAGCTGGAGGCCAGAGAAGATGAAGTGTTTATTAACATTGACAAATCAAGTATGCATGAGGCTTAAAGACAGAATATGAGATACGTTTTGACTATATCATTAAGGACATTGAATACCAAGCTGTAATTTGTTTTTTTTTTTCACATATATTCATGAATACAACAATTTTACATGCTATTGTATTTGGCAGATATAATCCTAGTCTTTTATTCAGTATATATTTTGTATATATATTTTTATTGTCAGATGGAATGAGGGTGGCTGACATTGGTGGAAAATATAAGGAGAACCTACATATTAATTTCTTCTGATACCATTAAGTTTTTATTTTCAATGAAATAGACTCGGATTTTTTATTTATATCAAAAATCTAACGATCACAAATCTCATTTTACTCCTGTGCATGAGAGAGAAGAAGAAAGTGTTATGATCTTCTTGTGGTTTGACAGATCTTACAAGTCTTTATTTAGTACCTTTCCAAAACAACACAAAACAAAAAAAAAAGTGATGAATCTTGCAATATAATCTATGAAACCATTCATTGCCAAAGAGCCTTATCATAACATCATCATTCACTAGTATGGGTTATAGCTTTTAATTTATATACACATATCTTTAAAGAAGGAATCTTTTCTAAGGTATTTTTATTAAAAAATAGCTTATAGGCTTAGTTCATTTTTCTTAAAGAAACATATTTTATAAATGTTCTGCAATTTGCACTCAAGTCAACTATGCATATAGTAATTTTTGGAGAAAGATGATTACATTCAGGAAGGACACACTTAAAGAGACATTACAGATCCCTTTTCCCAGGTTAATCCACCTAAAGGAAAACAGATTTATATATTACCTTGCACAAGGCAGCTTCTCCAATGAACTGGGGAAAACAGAATTGAAGTCTGGTTCTGAAATTTGTGATGCTACAAGTTTGATATCCAGTGACAGACCAAGAATTTGGAGGGGAGGGGGTGGGGGGTTGGGTGAGCCCGGTGGTGAGTGTTAAGGAGGGCACCTGCTGCATGAATCACTGGGTGTGGTACATAAACAATGAATCTTGGAACACTGGAAAAAAAATAATTAGACAAGTATTTTTTAAAGTCTGTCACATGACTAAAGAAGTGTCATTAAATTCACCTCAAAATTCAGATTCAGCTAATTATGTTGTTAGGGTGATTGCTGATTGCTGACCAAAATCTGTGTTCTGATTTTTCTGGTCACACTGGTAGGCATTTTCTAAACTTTCTAGCAAATAAGAATTGGCTCTATGACTAAAGGCCAACTAGTGGAATGAGAGCAGAAGTGCCACATGCCACTTATAGGCCTGAAAATGAAACAAAACTTCCATGTAAGTGCCTCCATGCCCATTGCCCCCTTTAGTGACCTGGAATTGAGACTTCATTTTACTTGAAGAAGTCAGTCTCACCATTTATGAACAGAAATAAATTTCTAATGCATTTAACTTATATGATATTTTGGAGTGTATTTGTTATAACCATCAGGCTTATAAATGTTATTATAATAATTGGGCAAAATGCTATCCTAACTCAGTATTGAAAGTAGGGAAGCTACACAGTTTAGGTCCACATTTATTAAAAAGAACAAAAAAAACAAAACTAACTTACGATAGTTACATGAAATAATAGAAGAGAATTCATTTTATTTTTTTTCATCATATGGAAAGCCAATCATTAGCATTGTGATTTTTACCTTTCCTAAGTCATTATTATTGTTATGTGATTTTTTGGTGTATATGAACATGAAATATTAAAGTGGTGTATAATTATCTGTAATTATAGCATGACTAAAATGAAAAAGATTTCAAGGGAATATTTAGGGCCAGTACATTAAAAGCCAGCATGAATCCATGTAACATAAGATAGCAGCAAAAAGGTAAGATGAATAGTCAGTGACAATAGATGAATTTGAACCAAACAAGCATTTCTTGTGAGGCAAACCCTACAAGCATAGACAATGGCTCAATGTGCATGAATGTGTGCATGCACTCACATCCGTCCATATTGATAAAGCATATGGGGTTTGCCAAGGATTAGGAAGGTAAAGGAAGAAGGAAAAGAAAAAAGACCTGGACCCCAGGTAATGAAATTATAAAGATATTCAAGATATTTTAGTAAAGGGCTTGAATCTTACCATCCCTTCACATATTTAGAGGTTACATGAAGACATGGAAAGCTATTGTTTTTTTCTTGTTTTTAAAGCAACATCTAGTAGAAGCAGAAAGGAATACCAATATGTTAAAAAAAATCATACTGATCTATGAAAATCCACAAAATGGCTGAAAATATGGGGAGGAAAGGAGGATATTGTAAACAGAGAACCAAATGACAAAAAGAGGGATACAGAAATGATATTAAAGTATTGGATTTGAAATTTTAAAAGTTGGCATTTAACTTCTAGATCTCTCATTTGTTAGTCATTTAATCTTGTATTTTACCAGTATTAAGTTTCTGTGAAAAAGGAGGAAGCATTCTTTATGTATTTACCTTGCAGTATTGTAAGGCAGATGAAGTAAGATAATGGATGTGAAAGAACTTTGTAACATATAATGAAGTCCTCATGCACATAATTTCCATAGTGTGTGTGTATCTATCTATCTAGGCATATATATCTATATCTATATCTATATCTATATCTATATCTATATTTTTTTTAAGTAGGCTCCATGCCCAGTGTAGAGGCCAACATAGGGCTTGAACTTACAACCCTGAGATCAAGACCTGAGCCAGGATCAAAAGTTGGATGCTTGACTGACAGCCACATAGACAACCCCATAGTACATTCCTTAACATAGATTTTGCGTCTTTTTAGAAAGACTGTAATGGTGATATTTTCCTAACAGAGACCTCAAAAGTAGCACACAGACAAGATTCAGTGGGGAAGATAGCTTTAGACAGTCTCATTCTGGTATTTTTTTTTTTTTAAATGAGGGGATGGGGGCGCCTGGGTGGCTCAGTGGGTTAAAGCCTCTGCCTTCGGCTCGGGTCGTGATCCCACGGTCCTGAGATCGAGCCCCACATCAGGCTGTCTGCTAGGTGGGGAGCCTACTTCCTCCTCTCTCTCTGCCTGCCTCTCTGCCTACTTGTGATCTATGTCTGTAAAATAAAATAAAATAAAATAAAATCTTTAAAAAAATAAAAATGAGGGGATGTGGCATATGTTGTGATGAGCACTCGGTGTTATACTCAACTATCATTGAACACTACATCAAAAACTAATGATGTAATATATGGTGGCTAACTGACCATAAATAAATAAAATATAAATAAATAAAAAGAAATGAGGGGATGGTGTAAACTGTAATAAATATTTTCTTTGTGGACAACTATATTTCTTGGAAAGTAGAAGATGCAGTCCACTAAATCAGCTGTATTTTTCCCAATGAGAAAGAACAGTTGTGATATGAACATACTGGGAACATAGAAAGAAAGGTCCTAAGTTATGAGAATAAAGACAAGTACTGTATTTATAAGTATTAAACATTTGAGGGAGGCAGTGGGAGAAAAATGTAAATATATAATTATATGATATGAGACTCTTAAAGTAACATTCGCTCAAGACAGATGGGAATCTTGAAAATATTGACTCTAATGAAATAAAGTATTTAATGGAGAACTCAAAAGCATGATAACTGGATCATGGTAACTGGACAGGAAATATTAATTGAACTCAGGTCTTTAATAAAGGACCCAGAGAAAAGCTGAAATAAGGGCCAGTTAACCACAAAGTATCATGAAGGAATAGCCAGCAGAGCCCAGAATGAGCTATAATTTAACAAAAGTGCTAAACAAAAGAAGTAGAGAATTTTATCTATAATAAACAAGATTGGATAGGATTCTAGCAAGGTACAGATGTCATGATGTTAACATTTAAAGGCAAGAAGTCAGACATACTGTGGTCTTATTTAAATGTAAACTTTAAAAAAATCCATCTTTTCTAATAGGTAGAAAGTGGTTGAAACACAGAATATCTTAACTCCACATAGCATATTTAGAACCAGTAGAAAAAGTTACCCCAAAGCAGATATAGGCACAGTGAAAGATGGGAAATGCTAGAAGTTTGCAATAACTGAAAATCTGGTGGTGTAGCCCAGGTTAAAATTTCCATTTCTAGAATGCTTAAGTAAAGGTTGTGTTTTAGTCTCATTGTTAATTTTATAACTTTAATAATAAAAGCTTGAGTTAGAGTAATTCTGAATTCCCTACCAATGCAAAAGGTAGTAATAATAAAAAATAAATTCCCTAACAATACTAAGATTCTTCATTCTAATTGAGATTAGGGTCGGTTTATTAGAAAGTAGAGTTGCCAAATTTTAACAAATAAAAATACAAGAAACCCAATTAAATTTGAATTTTAGATAAACAATGAATAATTTAGTATACCCCAGATATTTTAATCTGGCTACATGACATTTCTTTCCAGTAAATTTCTTGTTCATTTTTTTTTCTGGGATTTAAGGAATAGTCAATGAAGAAATTACCAGCACAGCCAAATCTACTTAGAGACCTGACTTCAGGGATTTGCAAAGATTATTAAATGCTAGAATCCATAGACTCACAAGACTAAAAGGAATCCCTATATGACTTTGGGGCAATTCCTTAATTTTAAGAGCAAGGTAGACAATTGAGATTATCTAAAATGGAAAGTAATGTAAAGTTATTTGCCATAGTTACTGGTTGGTAAGGAAGTTTATGGCATCTCTTTTATTATAGGTGACTCAAGCCATCTAAACGTAATCCTTCCTATGCATGTGGGAGTGCAAAGTAGACTTCTCCAGGCACCATTTAGCTCTGAAAATCTATTTTTAAGTCTTACCAGAATTCCCCTCAGGTAAAATCGCTTCACAGTTTTATGGACTAAGTTTTTCAGCTCATCAATCCCTGAAGTTCCAGTAACTTGACTGCAGATAGTTGTGAGGATAATTTAAGTAAGTCCCGTATTCCTCCAATTTGCTTTTCCACAACTTCTCTACAAAATAAACCAAGCATGAGACACTTTGCAAATGTGACAGCCTAGTTTTCAGCCTCTCCTTTGTTTAGAAGCTCTTGTGGCTGATCTTCGGAGAAGTCAAAGTAGCAATCTCTCAAATAGATTACAGTACTGTAATTCATTCTTTGTTGCTTGAATAATTTGTATGAAATGACAGTAATGTTCCTGGGGAGTGAGTCCCTGACTTATAATTAGAGTTGTGTGCCCAGAAGGGGGCATTCTTTAAAAACCTGTGAAATTCTCTATTATGCATGATTTTCTCAACATTGGCCCTTCCATAAAACCGTTTATTTGACATTTCTTGAAAGAAACTGTAGAAACTTGTTCAATAAGTAAGGTCTTGTGCATACAACATAATTTCCTTGTCCAGTCTTCTTTAAACTAGTGGACCTGCCCATGTAACATATAACCCAAACCACTTAATATAATCCCAACAATGATTTGGGCTTCTGGGACTCTACTCATCACCTAAACACTGGCCTTTTATTTAGACTGACACACCTTCCTGGTTTTTTTTATAATCATATAAATGGAGACCAGCACAGACTGTATTCTCATTACAGAAGTACCTTCTATGGGTGAGAGTGCAACTATGAACTCCAAGGGTTTGGATAGAGAGAGAGAGATTGAGGATTTGGATTGAGGAGAAAGACTCCAACACCTTTGTTTTCTTTAAATAGATCAAATATGAGAACATCCTTGCATGGCAAGAAATAGACAGTTTGGGCTTAGGCACTAGCCATCTAGTTGAGTATTAGAAAACCAGCTACCCAGCACTTTGACATCTTGGGGGCTGCCAGTCTCCTTGGGAGTTTGGAAGAAGGAGAGTACTTGGTCCTAACTAACTGCAGAAATAGTCCAGAGAAAGCAGCCAACTGTATTCACTAAACAGTTTTATCCAATATGAAGTAAAAGAGATAAGTGGAAATCTGAATTTCAATTAAGTCACCTACAAATCTATTTTGTGCAAAATATTATTTTTGTTAACATTAGTATTAGAGTTACATATTTCCTGTAAGTCTTTCTGTTCAAAACTTGGGTTATTAATTAGTATATAGTGCTGGCTGCAGGCATTATGTCGCTAAGGCTAAAATGAAGTACCCTCATGAAATGGACTGGTGTTCACATGGAGCTCCACTCTCACTAAGGAAGTTTTGGGAAAATTGGAAAAATCAGAATAGGCTAGGGTTTGATTCACAAGCAACAAGATCTAAGGGTTCTGTCAACAGAATAGAGGGTTAAGATGGTTCCAAATGATGATCAGACCTGTGCTCAGAGCTCAGCCAGTAGAGTCTACCTCAGCAGACCCCAGGAGAGACTGATAATATATTGCTTTCTCTGGACAGATTTGTCTCTGGAATAGTAAGAGACTGAGCTTGGAAGTGCCAAAAGGATATAGGGAACTAGAAGAGGTATGGGATGAAAATAGTTAGAATGTATGGAAAGGGGGGATACCAAATGCAGGGAATATCGTTTGGGGTCAATCGTTTGATTGTCTTTGAGATGGCGCAGTCTTGAACTGGGATAGTGGTAGTGACAATGAAAAAGGAGCAACAATAAGACAGACATAGCAATAATAAAGTAATGAATTAACCTTTGTACATAAATTTCTGTATTAAAAACAAAGTGAACAATTTATTGATCAAAAAATGTCATTCAGAACACTGCAAATGTATGAATATGTATGAATAAAAACCTCAGAAGTCTGGCTTTACAGGGGCTATTTTTCTGCCCCCCTTCAAATGAAATAAAACCCATACATTTAGGGTACAAACTGTAAATTATCTACAAAGCCTGGCCTTAGACCAGCGCTTAATAGACATTTGCTGAGTTAGTTAATGGAATCACAAAGAATATACCTGGCTCAGATAAATTGTGTATTCTATTCCTGCCTCAAATCTCCCTATGTTTCAGGAAGCAGACATTGCATAAAAATGTGCTTAGATGACAGATATAAAAATTACAGATTTAATACAATGTAAAAGTGTGATCGATTTTAAGATGTATCATTGTCTAAATCAGTATATTTTTGCTGCCTTTTTTAAACCTGTAAAGGTAGGTTTTTGATGAAAATATACAATAACCTTTATTTCCTTTAGTTACTAAGTGGCAATTCCAGAGAGAGTCTCACTTTTCTCATGTTATTTTTAAAATTTTAAGAAGTGTCACCTACATTGGAAACATTTGCTAAATCTGAACTTTCAGAATGCTAGTAGGATACACTTAATTGGATCTATAAAAGTAATTCTCCCAAGACTGTACCTCTGACCAGTTTACAGAAACCAATTCCGGGTTTACAGAGGAAAAAGTGAAACACTGAAAAACTGTAAGTGTTCCCTTGTTCAGCCTAATGTTTGGAGGAAAAACTGAGGAATGAAACATTAGTAGTTCATTTGAATGCACTTTATTATTTTTTTTCTCTTGGGTTGGATGAAATGTATAATCCCATTGCATTTTATGTGGTTTTCTTCAGCGTTCCAAGGTCATGAAACTATTAATGCCATGGATAGTAATATGTTTACCAGATATCGCTCACTTTGATTTCCATAGTAATGGTAAACAAGGGTAGATCAGTGAAATTGACACATAACTCAAAAGGATCTTTTTATTCAGTAAATAATTTCAGTATTCCAAGAGAATACAATTTTTAAAATCTGTTTTCTGCTTTGACATATTTATTTTTTTTTGTAATGGTTGTTTTTGACCAGCACTAACATTAACATGTTAAAAAACAATCTTGATCTGTTATGTTCTATGATTCAGTAGTCTTGTTTACTGCTTATTTTGGGTTTTCCTATACCCAAATCTTATCTGGTGGGAATGCAGGGGTAGACAATTGAATAGTCAAAGGAGAGGCAATCAAAAGAAGAGAAGTAAATAGCCTCGATAATCCATACCCTAGCTAATCAACCTCCTAATTTTTGAGTGTTGATTGGATTCACAGGCCGTGAAATGGAGTCCTGTAAAGTTTTCCTAACTAAACCTCACCTTAGTTTTGCTTCCTGGTAAAAAACTCTATGAAGTTTAGAAACCAAATACGAAGTTAGAGCACACCAGAGGTGACCTAGGACCCAAATTAGAGAATAGAACAAGCGGGTATCTTGGAAAACTAGCTGAGTAAGCATGGTACTTGTTAGAAATGGTAGCCTGTCCATGGACGGGACTGGAAGAGATTATGCTGAGTGAAATAAGTCAAGCAGAGAGAGTCAATTATCATATGGTTTCACTTATTTGTGGAGCATAACAAATAATATGGAGGACATGGGGAGATGGAGAGGAGAAGGGATTTGAGGGAAATTGGAAGGGGAGGTGAACCATGAGAGACTGTGGACTCTGAAAAACAACCTGAAGGGTTTTGAAGGGACGCGGGGTGGGAGGTTAGAGGACGAGGGCACATATTAAAGAGGGCACGTATTGCATGGAGCACTGGGTGTGGTGCAAAAACAATGAATACTGTTGAAGAGAAATTAAAAAAAAAAAAGAATTGGTAGCCTGTACACCTGAGTCTACAACCTGTGGATAAACAATTTTGTTTCATGCATCATTCATGGACTGAGTTACATCAACAGTTTTCTCCTTTGCATTGAGATTGATAAAATTATTTTCCATAAATTTCTAATTATTTTTCTGTAGCATTTTATGAATGTGGAACAATATGAATTTACTATTAGTTTTGTTTTAATTATATTTATCTTTTTGTGACTTTTAAAATAAGTTTTATTTATTTATATATGCACATATGTATAAATAAATTAACATTAACATATTAGTTATATATAAAGGTGTTTTATGTTTATATGTATAAATAAATAGACATTAACATTATGTGTATATATATATATATAAAGGTGTTTTATAAATTCTGGTGATTCTAAGGATTTTAAAATTATCATTTAAGGTTGAAGCATGCTGGCTAGAAATTCTTTTTTAAATTTCTAACTTCTTTCAAGTTTCTGACTCCTTAAAAATAACCATTTCATTTAATATAGGTTTTAAACTGACAAGTGAGCTCTCGATATTAAAAAATAGCACCAGTTTAACAAGGTAAATCTTTTCAAGACACGTAAATGTCACCAGAACTCTCAAAAGGCAGCTTTTGCCTTATATTATCCTGTTATGTTTAATGTTTTGTCTATCATAGAAATAAAATTGGCTTTTTAATTTAGTTTTTTTTGTTGTTGTTTTGTTTTGTTTTTTGTTTCTAAAGAGAGAGAGCAGGGGTGGGTAGAGGGAGAGGGAGAGAAAAAGTCTTAAGCAGGCTCCATGCCTGGCATAAACCTGATGCAAGGCTTGATCTCACAACCCTGAGATCACAACTTGAGCCGAAATCAAGAGTCAGACACTTAACTGACTGAGCCATCCAGATGCCCCTTCAATTTAGTTTTTAAGCATTATGTAATATCCATCATTACTTGGTTACATTTTTGTTGATTTAAATTGGGCTTTTTCTGACAGTTATTTTGCTTAGCATAAACTTTCTGGCTCCACTCACATTTTTGTAAATGGCAATATTTCATTCCTTTTATGGCTGTATAATATTCCATTTTATATATGCGCACTACAGACACACACACACACACGCATACATACAAATAATACCACATCACACTTTCTTTATCCATTCATCAGTTGATGGACATTTGGGCTGTTTCCATAATTTGGCTATTGTAGATAATGCTGCTATAGACATCAGGGTGCATATGTGGAATTTAAGAAACAGAACAAGTGAGCAAAAGGAAGAAAAATAGAGGGTGGCAGACCAAGAAATAGACTCTTAACTGTAGGGAGCAAACTGATCATTATCAGAGGGGAGGGGGGATGAGATGGTTAAATAGGTGATGGTTAAACGGTGATGGTTAAACAGTGTATAAGCACCTGATGTTGTATGGAAGTATTGAATCCCTATACTGTACACATGAAGCTAAGATTATACTGTATTTAACTAACTGAATTTAAATCAAAACTTTAAAAAAATGCTTAAAGAATTTTCTTTTTTTTTAATTTTTTAAGGATTTTTATTTATTTATTTGACAGAGAGAGATCACAGTAGACAGAGAGGCAGGCAGAGAGAGAGAGAGGGAAGCAGGCTCCCTGCTGAGCAGAGAGCCCGACACGGGACTCGATCCCAGGACCCTGAGATCATGACCCGAGCCAAAGGCAGAGGCTTAACCCACTGAGCCACCCAGGCGCCCTAAAGAAGTTTCTTAAAGTAAATATATTTGGACCTAACGTAAGTAACCAGTGATATCACACATGTAAAACTATGAATCTATGGGCTTCTCTCCTATCTGATAGTTTGTTCTATGGTGTTATTCTATGACTTTTCCCTTTACCTTCCTTTCCCTGGGGTTCGGTTCATGATTTTCTCAATCCAAGTCCAGGTACCTGGCTCAATTTGTTGAAAGCCTTATTCTCTGAAGCCCCGAGTTTCAAGCAAGATTGCTGTAGGGTGAAGAGTTGGTATCATATTTAATAATATCATATGGTACTTGGGGCACCTTGGTGTCTCAGTTGGTTAAGCGTCTTCCTTCAGCTCAGGTCATGATCTCAGGGTCCTGGGGTTGAGCCCCATGTTGAGCTCTCTGTTCAGTGGGGAGTCTGCTTCTCCCTCACCCTCTGACCCTCCCTCCTGCATGTGCTTTCTCTCTCTCAAATAAAATTTAAAAAGTAAATATGAATTGTGTGGTACACTTAAAGATTTGTCAAATTATGTTAAATGTTATTACTGCAATTTAAAAAACAGGGAGAGAGATTTAAAGAAAAAACAGAGTTGGTGATCATAGGCCATATGCATCAGAACTAAAAGGCATCCAAGAGAAATGGAGTGAGGAAGAAGACACACTTCAAATGAGATTACATGGGTGGTCAGGAACAGGGTAAGTAGAAACTACTAAAACTAGAATTGACTGAAGCCCTAGAAAAGAAAATAGGGAGAACACAGAGTATTAGAACCAACGCAGGGTGTGAGAGTAATTTCAGAATTCCTCTCTAGCCTCCTTGCAGCTTAATGAAGTCCTGTTGAGCAGGTGCTGAGGTCTTCGTATATCAAGATCATCCAGACACTGCCTCCCAGGACTCTCATCCTAGATGTTATGTCTTCAATAAAGGCTCTTCAGTATACCAAAAGCTATAATTAATATGTTTCCCCAATCTTTACAGTATCCCCTTTGTATTTTTACTTTCTAACTCAATTCAGTAAAGGTTGAGTGCCTGCACTGTGCCAGGCATTCTGCTAGGAAATTCCTAATCAGTGGTTTGGCCCCTATTCTCTCCTAAAATCACACAAGGAGAATTTTCAATGATTAGACGATGGAAGATGTTGCCTGGTTCTTTTCTTTGTCATAGTTGTTAATGTCATCATCTTTTCCAAGCCCACAATAGATGCTTTAAGTTTAGGGATTTTCTCTGCTACCCTACATGTGAAGTGGGGGGTTCTTTGTTAGGATTCAAGTTTCTTAGATGTTCTATTCTGTTACCATACTCTACCTGGACTGGCCACTTCCTAAGAGACCAAACACTGCCTGTATTACCAGAGGGACTTAAAGACCTCTCTTTCTCCATCCAGGCATCCTTGCCTTACTGGTTTCCACTCCAGGATATCTGACATAATCTCCTCAGTGGTTTTAGGCTTTTTATAAATGACAGGCTTCTTCAGCTGCTTTCATTTTCTGCCAGACGGTGAATCCTTGGGGAAAGAATTATTAAACTAGATTATTTCAGTAATATAGGAAAAGGAAAAGAGAAAATATATCTGAAACTCTCAAAAATTTACTTTCCTGTCTAAAATGGAAGACAGTGATTATTAAACAAGTGACTATTATTGTTAAGAAAAATTATTGTGATTATAGCTACCAATTATACTTAGAGGATTTATTCCTCAAAAATAAACAAGCACACTAATATTTAACTACATTTATGCTTATCACAGTATCATGTTTTTGAGAAAATAAATGGAATCAACATTAGTGCTTAGCAGTGGGAAGGTGGTAAAATAAAGGATGTTGTATCCGTGCAAGTGTACATACATGGGTATGTATGTACACTTAAAATGATGTTGATATTGATATGAGAAGATTTGCAAAATATATAATTATGAACAGAGTACAGGTTACAGGAGTGCCTTGGGTGACTTAGCTGGTTTAGTGCCAGACTCTTGATTTCGGTGCAGGTCATGATCTTGGGATCCTGAGATCGAGCTCCATGTCAGGCTCTGTGCTCAGTGCAGAGTCTGCTTGTCCCTGTTTCTCTGCTTCTTTCTCTCTGTGTCTCTCTAATAAATAAAATCTTTAAGAAAAATACAGGTTACAAAGAACATGAACACAGAACATCCCCCAAATTTACCATTGATTCTGACTAAGTAATCTAGTTGGGAATTCAAGAGTTTTCATCTTTACTATTTTTTGTTGTTGTTCATTTGCATTTTTTCATTTTTTTCCAAGGAATGTGTATTTCCTTTTAACTGTGAAAATAAAGCTAAAAAGAACTATTTTGAATTTCAAAAAGATCTAATTACTTTCATCTACTAAATGTTTACGGCATCAGTCACTTAGGTAGGCACTTTACATACATTATTTCTGTTCTCACCAATACTTAAAAATAGGTATGAGATTTATTGTTTTTGTTTTTTTCTATTTTCCTTCTTTGTTTTTAGAAGAAGGAAGTATTAATCAGATCGACAGATGGAAGAGCCTGGTTCCTACTCAACAGGATTGCTGTGTGATAACAGGCTCCTCTCTCATGGGCAGTCTATCTTCCACCCTGTCCATGTAGTTAGGTGAAGAAAATCCATCACCTCAAAGGCTTTTCTGCCCCGTTCTCTTTGATTAATATCTTAATATGCTTGTCATTGATGTTAATTTGGGTAGACTATAGTGATGGAGTAGAATCAAAAAGATTAAACTGGGAATGAGAAAAGGAAATCTGAATTTTAAAAAAGGTAACTCTTGAGGAATTTCCACACAACTTGCTGGATCAGATTTTCTGAAATTCTTTTGTATTCATTTCCCAACAAGATCAGACATTTCTCAGGAAAGCAGTAGTATGTTAGGTCTAAACCTCTGGCAGCACGTTGATACCATTCTTGGAATAACATTCCTTAACAGGGTATCATTCCCTAATTTAGTGTGCATGTGAGTGAAGTTCTACTGATTTTGGAATCAGGCAGGACAACTGCACAGGCAATGAGATAGAGTGATAAAAGTTTTTGTTTTAACTTGCTGATTTTTAATGCCATTGAAATAGATTTTTAAAACTCAACATAATGAAATCGATTTTTAAAGTTTATCACCATCCACTTTACATTTCTTTTTTTTTATTTTTTATTTTTTAATTTTTTGTCTGCATTTCTTTTTTTTATTTTATTTTTTTTTTATTTCTTTTCAGCGTAACAGAATTCATAGTTTTACACCACACCCAGTGCTCCATGCAATGCGTGCCCTCCACAATACCCACCACCAGGCTCCCCCAACCTCCCACCCCCCGCCCTTTCAAAACCCTCAGGTTATTTTTCAGAGTCCATGGTCTCTCATGGTTCATCTCCCCACCAATTTCCCTCAACTCCCTTCTCCTCTCCATCTCCCCATGTCCTCCATGTTATTTGTTATGCTCCGCA
>PISX010027732.1:0-22611 GCA_004024625.1 Mellivora capensis | reverse complement strand
GCCACAAAATAACTTGCAGGGATTTTGCTTGGGATTGCATTGAATCTATAATTCAAATTAGGAAGAACTGACACCTTGACAATACAGAGTCCTCCTGTCCACGAACATGGACTGTCTCTCCATTTGTTTAATTCTTTGATTTCATACATTAGTTTTATAGTTTTTCTCATGTAGCTTTTATACACATTTTGTTGGGTTTATACCTAAGTATTTCATTATGAGGGATGTTAATGTAAGTGGTATTGTGTTTCTAATTTCAAATTCCACTCGTTCGTTGTTGCTATGTGGACAAATAATTGACTTTTGTATATTTACCCTGTGTCTTGCAACCTTGGTATAATTGTGTATTTGTTCTACAAACTTTTTTGTTAATTCTTTCATATCTTCTGTGTTGTAGACAGTCGTGTCATTTGAAAGCAAAGACAGTTTGATGTCTTTTTTCTCAATCTGTATTACCTTTCATTTCATTTTTTTGTTTAATTACATTTGCAAAGATTTTTAGTATAATGTTGAAAAGAACTAGTGATAGGAGACATCCTTGCCTTGTACTAGGTACTCAACTTTGACAGATAGTGCTGAAGCAGTCACAGATGTAATGTAAACAAATGTGTGTTTCTCTGTTTCAGCAAAACTATAAGCACTGTGAATTTAACTTTTAAATAGTTTCCATGTGTTATGAAACAGTTTATTTAATTTGTTTCCTTTTTTCCAGCTGCTTAAAAATATAGAAACCATATTAGCTCACAGGTTTTACTAAAACAGGCTATTCTCTTCCTCCCTCCCTCCCTCCCTCCCTTCTTTCCATGCATCCATTCATCTATCTCAGATGTCTCCTGTCTTCTTTATTTTTCCTGTTTTTTGAAATTCTAGTCTTCCACTTTTTTTCTTTTTTAAGTTTTTTTTTTTTTTTTTTTTTTTTTTTTTTTTTTTTTTTTTTTTTTTTTTTTTTTTTTTTTTTTTTTTTTTTTTTTTTTTTTTTTTTTTTTTTTAAAGAAATCTACTGACTTCCAGTTCTGATTTGGATAACTTGCTTCGTGTTTGGTTCAGGCCTTTTTGATTTTTGCATTTTGGAGATTTAAAGGTTTTAAGGTCTTTGTGTCCTTTGCTAGGGAGTTTAAGGTATTATTCATGGATCAGGAATGGAGCATAATTCTTAAAAATGAGTTGGAGGTTGGAGAGTGGAGAGCAGAGTAAACAAAACAAAAACCAAAAGAAAGTTCATCAAACCTTAACAAAATGTTAAGAGGATAAAAGGGGTACAATCTTAGGACGAATTAAATAATAAGGTGAAATAAGTCTAGTAATTACCATTAATGTCAGTTGACTAAACTTGTTGTTAAAGACATGGATGTTCAGATTTGATTAAGAAACTGTATATTTTTAATAGTAGCCCCCTCTGTTGTAGCCTTTTTCATACCAGGAGATTACTAGTCATACTCTCTAAGACAAAAACCATTAGTAGTAAGAGAAGGACACTGCATGTACTAAAAGGTTCTCCAGAAGATTAAACTTGTATGTTTCTGAAAACAGAGATCTAAGAGTATATAAATAAATGAAGTTATATTGGATATATACAGGATAAATTGGCAAATCCTTCATCATTGTGGATGATTTCAGCTCATCTCTCCCAACTTATCATGAGTTTGAAAGACAAAAGTTAAAAATAAAGATTTGAAATGTGCATATCAAAGTTGACTTAATAGATCCTTAATCCCAAATCGGAGAATATGTATACTTCTCATGAGCATACAAAACATTTGCAAAAACGAATCATCTGCTGGACCCTAAAATCTCTGTTAAATTTCAGAAGATTAATATATAGAGACCATGTTCTCTGTTCATAATGCAACTAAGTTAGAAATAAAATAACCCAATTTAGAGATTTAAAGACCGTATATTTGTAAATTAAAAAGAGAACTGTTAAGTTAATCATTGGTCAACGAAGGAACTATTAAAGGAAAAAGTACTAAGACTGAGTGAATATAAAATTACTATATATCCAAATTTTTGAGATTTGATTAAAGTGATAGTTTGAGGGGAAGGTCACAACTTTAAATGCTTGTGTTAGCAAGGGAAAAGCACTGGCAATAAGTGGCTACGCATTGCCTTAAAAAGTTATGATTCCAAAGAAAGGTGAAGGAAGACAATATTACAAGGCTACAAAATTAATGAGGTGGAAGCTGGAGTTGCCGTGGGGAGTCTGCCTGAGGCCGAGCCTCTGAACAAAGGCATGAAGGGTATTGGACAGTACGTGTTACAGATGGAAGGAGGGGATGTGATTGTAGGTAGAGCAGAGACTGGGAAGCTTGTAAGAAGTGCTGTGGCAATCTTTATGCCAGTAAAGAAGTTCCTGTTGCAAGAAGGAACCGTATTCTGGAATAACCCTGTTCTCACTGGAGGGATTGAGTAGGGGTTGGAAGCCTGCTCACAGAGACAGCACCAGGCCTAGCTTCACACGCTCAGTGACGTGCCTATGGCTGCCGTGCGGGATCGGCGCGGCCTTACACAGACTCCTCCGCCCAACGGGACAGCGAGAGTTTATTCCTAAACTCAGTGTTTTTGATTAGTATGACTTTCACACGTACATGTGACAGAAACAATAGAACAGAGAGTGAGAGGAGCCCTTGCTTAGGAACATGGATGAAATCCAATAGGGTTAGAAATAAAAAGACCAAGTTGGATTTTCTCAGGAATATAAGGGGGAGGAGGAGGTTCCCATTTGAAAATCTTTAATTTGTGACATTAGTCATTTAAAATAAAATCATGTTTTGTCTTACTAGATTAATGAAAAGAATTTGAGAGATGTCAAATCCCTCCTTAGAAAAAGGTCAAGGCAGACGAGAAATAGAAGGGAAGTTCCTTCGCTTGATGAGAGGTATCTGTTTCTTAGCAGTAAAACGTAGGAGTAGTGTCCCCAGATCAGGAAGAAACAAAAGGCCCATTGTTATCTCCTCCGTTCAGCAGTGTTCTGAAGTCCTGGCCTGTGTGGAAAGGCAGGAAAAAAGAAATAAAAGAATGACGCCAGAAATACAGCACTGCCTGTCTCAAGTGGTATGACTGTCTTGGTTGAAATCTAAAAGGATCAACAGATTATTCAGAATAATGAGTGTCTCGAGAGAGCCAAATATAAGATCCGTGTTTAAAAATAATTAATTGTTCTTTACCAGCAACAGCCAAGAAATGTCAGTCAAGAAAAGATACTGCTGACAGCAGGAACAAAAATGAATCTAGAAATACATGTAAGCTATTTTGAAATTGTGAGACTCTGTCAGAAGATGTTAAAAAGATTAAACGGAGACACGTTATCTTCTTGGATAGGAGGATACGGTATCAGGAAGATGATTCTCACAAATGAGTCAACGTTCGGATTCAATGTAATTACACTTAGGTTCTCAGCATGAATTTTGTGAGGAATTTGATGAGCATAATGAAGCACAATGAAGCCCAACATTCCTGAAGAAGAAGAAGGGGCCTAGCCTTATCAGCACTCAAGACTTACGTTAAAGATTTGTGAATTAAGTTGGTACGTTATGGGCTTTGGGATAGACAAATGGACTGTGGAATGGCATGCTGAAGCCCAGCAGACATACGTAAATGGGGGGACTGCCACGGGGGAGAGGAAGCATTTGCTGGGGACAGCAAAGGCTTGACAGCATTTATGAAAGAAAGTGAACGTCTGTGATCTTTTTTTTTTTTTTTAAGATTTTATTTATTCGACAGACAGAGATCACAAGTAGGCAGAGAGGCAGGCAGAGAGAGAGGGGGAAGCAGACTCCCTGCTGAGCAGAGAGCCCGATGCGGGGCTCGATCCCAGGACCCTGAGATCATGACCTGAGCCGAAGGCAGAGGCTTTAACCCACTGAGCCACCTGCGTATCCCTACGTCTGTGATCTTGACAGAGTAAAATTGTTAAACACAAAATGCAGCCTGTAAAAGGAAAGGTTTATAAATTTTACCAAATTAAACTTAAGAACATTTGTTCATTAGAAGGCGCTATAAAGAAAGTAGAAAGGAAAGCCACAGACTGGGAAGAAATAGTCGAAACATATGGCTGCCAAAGTGTGTGTGTGTGTGTGTGTGGGCGTGCAGTGCATGCCACTTAGGAGTGTGTAAGACAGCAGGAGAGAGTCCTGTTTCACACATCTGTCGGATAAGCCACATGTTCTTGCGCTCGAAACTACCACTAGCTAGTGAAGAAGTGGAGCACGAACTGATGTAGGTGTGAAGGAGGACAGTTTGGTGCTGTCTTACGAAGTCGAACATTCACGTTCCACGAGACCTCGGAAGTTCACTTCTTTAGAAGGCATTTACCTAGAGGGTAAGTCTAAGCCCTTTAACACTGTTTTTATTAGACCTATAGTAAAGTTTATCCCAGTAAACACATAGGGTGGGCATCAAAGGTTCATGAAAATAATAACCTTTCTTTGTGCACTGCATTTGGATACTGTGCTCTTTTATTTTTAAAAATACCTGATATGACTCAATGAATGTATTGCTACTTGGAGTTTGTGTATTTTGTGCATGTGTCCTTGGGAAGCTTATGCCAGAATATAAGAAAAAGGTTTTGTAGTAGCAATATTGTTAATAATAAAAAGCTGAAGTCAGCCAACTTTCAGTGACAGGGGAATGGATGGGTGGTTTTGTGTATTTGTGCGGTTGTGTGGTGCATCAGTGAATAACTGGAAGTGTAACAACGCGGGTAAATCTTCGAAACATTGAATTAAAACAAGGTATTTTTTATCAAACTAAAAGCCTACAGAACAGTGTATAGTTTAGAAGTGTGTGTGTACTGAGGTCACACACAGGCACACACACAGGACAAATGAGAGTGGGAGCAGCAGCGAAGTCTCAGTAGTCAGGACGTTTGGGTTTGGGAAGGCGGATGGGCGAGCCAGTGAGGAGCGCTCAGGCGCGTGGGCTGTGCCGGCCGGTCTCACGTTGGGAACCCTGAGGAAGTCTGTTGTTGTTATGCCTCCTTACGTGGGTGTGTCATATACAGTCTTCATATTTGCCAAATTAGATCAGTTTTTAAAATACTCATCTATCTTGAATTCTGCAGACATTTCCAGTGTTATTTTCTGAATAATTTTTATTTTCCACCTTGATTCTTATTTTCAGGAGAAGCCAGAATTCTAGATTTTTTTAGAGAAAATCTTCTAGTTGGGTTTTCAGGGGAGAGGAAAAAACCCTTTGAATGTGAAACACAATTGATTTATGGACCAGATTCTGCACGTAGGCCTCCAGCCTTCTTTTTGGTCCTTCCCCACCAGTTCTGCTGGCACGGTTGGTTGGTTTTCTGTCAAGGGCTTCCGGAGGTCAGTGTGTCTACAGAGAGGTCTCGTCTGGAGGATGTGAGTGGACGCGGCAGGTGAGAGCCCTCGCTTGCACTCGTGGGGCTCTTCCGTATGCAGCTGTGTTGATGCCTGTTCCTGGAGCCTCAGGGTGATGGCTGCTCTTCAAGGGTTTTGTGAGCCTCTTGTCACAGCCTTGTGGCCCCATCAGTAATGGTGTGAAGCACAGTATATCCTGCCTGTCTGACACTACTTTTTCCTCTTGCTCCATTATCTTTGCATTTTCCACACCTGGAGAATCTTTCTCTGGGGTCTCAAGGGCCATGGACTTTCTTCTTGACCATGGTGACCACTGAGCCCTGCTTGTTTTTAATGAAAGAGTCTGTAAGGAACTTACGGGTACGGGACTCATTTGAAAGTTGTTCTGTGTTACTAAGATAAAGATCTGAAAGAAGTTCTGTATTTTATTCACACTCACTAAATTCCTTACTTAATGCTCCTAGCTTCTTAGAAAGGCTCTTCTTAAAAAGTCACTCCAAAATCCTAGAACAAACCTTAGTTCTGTTGCTCTTTTCAAAGAAAAAAGGCTCTTTTTGAGATGTTTCATTGTAAAAAAATGGTGAATTCTCAGATATCTAAAAGGTTAATCACTGTTTCAAGTTCCTTCCCCTTTCAGGGGATGCCTAGGTTGGAGGCAGAACAGGTCATTGTGAAATCTGAGGCCTGAGCAGGCCGTCACAGCTGCTCGGGCATGGGATGACCTGGGTCTCCTAGGAGCTGCTGATCTCGGCGTACCACCCCTTCTCCTATCTGCACGCTGGGCGCCTTCCTTCCTGTTTTCCCTTGCGCCATGGGCTTGCCACTGTTGGGACCCCACTGTGCAAAGTAGTGATGGGGAACGTAGGCTGCAGAGGTGTTACTTCCTTCCTGATGGCCGGTCTTGACTCATTAGATGGTGTTTCGTAAACAGCTAGAAAACACTCAGAATTCTCTCTCAGATAGACACTCTGTGGGGGCTAGTCTACTTCCTTCGCGGGTTGAGGTCTCTAAGAATTGTCGTCTAATGATAGAGAGATATTTAAAGTAGGTTTTCACCAGAATTTTCAGTTGTAGAATCAATGTTCCTTAGTAACCCTTTAAAATGCCAGGCATTTCCAGCTGAAGCATTTTAATGTTTCAAGACTGGGATGAAAAGAACCAGAAAGGAGACTCAGAAGGAGACATAGGAGGAAAACAGTTCTCTGAGAGCCAAGTGAAGAAAGTCCTTGATTTGGGAGGCCTCGATCACACGCTCCCGAGGTGTCCAGGAGGGCGCATGGGGAGAATGGACGGCTGAATTTGGTCGGCGCTGGCGCGTTTCCAAGTGTCCTCCTGGAGATGAGCGCTGGGGCGGTGGGCAGCTGCTTCCTGGCTGGCTGGCCGTGGTGGAAGAGCCCCGCCCTGGGACGGTTTTGGACGGCCCCTTAGTCTGACTGTTGGGCTTTCTGGCGTAGGTCCTTGTAGAAAGAACTAGTTATCTGAAACTTGTCCTGGTTATGGATGAAAACTTGCCGTCGTCCGATTTCTTCTAAGTAAACCGTAGGTGAGGGTATTTGGAAGGTTTCTTTTGCTTCCTTGAAAATTTGTATACACCTTTCTTTGTAGGTGTATACAGACTTCTTTGAAGTCTGATTTACTGTGTCTTAATAGTCTCCGAGGGAAGACGCAGAGCTTTTAAACATGAATAAGGTCTGATAACATTTTCCTAAGGGTTAGAAAGTGAACTTGTCAACTTCATGCATTTCGTCATTGTATTCTTTTTAATCACATAACACGTTACACTGAGGCCTGTGCTTTGTAAAGATATAAATCCACTTAAAACTCCCTAGGGCCCCGTTTTAATATTTGGAGATTCTTGAGTGATGAATGAAAAAGGGCTTGCATGCAATTCCAGATATTCCCTTTAAGCTTTCCGTTTGACTTAGAGACGTCCGATACATACAAAACCAGACATCGTCTTCGTTTATCATTTGCCCAAAGAAGTTGCCCTAAGCTGTTTATTTGCTGCAGAAAAGTGAAGTTTATCCATTACCTCTGTGCGGCGAGCTTCTATGAATTGTGATTGATTTTTTTTTTTTTTTTTTAGTTTGATAGTTTATCACCGTTACACCATTCAGAGCTTTTTCAGACACTCATTTGTGTGTCGCTTGGCCTGAAACAGGGCTTACTGTCAGATTACTTCCCCGGTGCCACATCGACTGCTACCACATCCGGTTGGAAAGGTTGTATACTTGCTGTATTTCCTCTGCTGTGCGCTGGTTATTTGACTTGGATTTTAGATGTATTAAGAACTGTTTAGTAAAGAACCTTGATTGATTGATTGATTGATGTATAAAGATTTTTATTTATTTATTTGACAGAGAAATCACAAGAGGCAGGCGGAGGGCGGGAGAGCAGGCTCCCCGCTGAGCAGAGAGCCCGATGCGGGGCTCGATCCCAGGACCCCGAGATCATGACCTGAGCCGAAGGCAGGGGCTTAACACACTGAGCCCCCCAGGCGCCCCAGTAAAGAACATTTTTAAGGTTTGCAGAATTGTCAGTCTGCTGGCTTGACCCAAAATATTTATGTTCACTGTGCCTTTTTTTGTTTGTTTGAAGGTCAAGGAGATTTTTTAAATAATTAGTTTTGTTAAATTAGATGCATTCCAGCCTGTATTTTAATCTTTTCCCCCTAACTTGATGTAATAAGTAGAAATTGGAAGAGCTCAGTTACGGTATGTGAGGGATGGATTGATGGAACACTCATGTTAACTGTACTTACTAGTTTCCAAGTGGTAACTTCCAGATCCTGCTTTCCGTTTTCTTCATCCTTTCGTCATCCTGACGGAGGACTGACACAAGTATCTAGGAGCTGCTTGTTTTCCCTTGGAAGTGTTACCATCCCCGCCTACTGAGTCATAGTTTTGAATAGACTTACACTTCCCTTTGCAGCTTAGGATCTCTCTCCTTCCCTTTTTCGAATTCTGTTGCTTTTGCTGACTTCCACTGGGTATTAATCACATTCTGATTTTGGATGGTGGTGTGGAAATTATACTGTTTTGCTAAATATAGCCAAAGAAGCAGGCTTATCAACCGAGCTCTGTCACTTACTCTAAAATATTACCCTGGAATATTCTAGAATTTCACTTTCATTCTTTTTTGAAGGGAAAAGGGGAAATACTTGCATTGTTTCTTGGCCTTTTTATGTTTGTTAACTTTGAATTCCATAAGGAATATCTGAGTGTGTGTTTAATGAAAAAATTAGAACTTCTTTTAGCAGCTTTCCCCTATTCCCTTTCTGTCCACATAAGTAATTACTGCTAGTGCCCTGATTTAATATTTAAATATTTATTGATTTTAGTATTTGTCGGCCTTTTCTTGGCTTCTACGTGAATATATATTTGTATGCATACATTGATTTAGATTATATGCAAACACATATATGAAAATGACCACATAAACAAGTTTGTTTTTAAGTTTTATTTCTGGAAATTAATACTTCTCTAGGAATTTATCCATTTCAACTAGATTTTCAAATGCATCTGTATGAAGCCATTGATGACGTTCTCTTAGTGTCTCTGAGGAGTCCAGAGCGGTTGTCTCCTCTCACTCCTGAGTCTGCTCGCTGGTGTGCTCGTTCTGTCTGCCTCTGGGATCTGCCTCCCCGTAGGTTTATCTAGTACACATTTCAGAAATCTGTTTTGGGCTTTGTTAATCCCGTCTCTTGTGTCTGTTTTATTAATTTCCATCTTGATTTTCATTAAATTTTTTTTCTTCAGGTTACATTTGCTGCTTTCTTTTAAACCCATGACAAGGGATGTTTGGTTCACTATTCTCTGCCGATTAAGGGATGTTTGGTTCACTATTCTCTGCCGATTTGGCTCATGTCAGACCTTCTTACTGTATGTCAGTGTCTCCCCTTCCATCTTTCCCATGTGTGTTCCTCCTTTTCCTTACCACGGAGTAGCTCACAGCTCCACTGATTTTCTCATAAGCTGCGCCCAATTCGTTGCAAACATTGAGTTTTTTTTATTTCATTTTACAATACTTTTTCATTCTTTTAAAAAACTTTTGTGTCACTTTTTGTCATTTACAGTTTCATGCTTGGTTTCATGTCTTTATTTGAGAGTCAGTGTTTGAAGATCATGGATCTCAGTTTTGTGTGGGTGTTTTCTTAATGTTTTTTCCTACTATAGCTTGTTTTCTTGGTTATCCTTTGTGTGATAAACATTGTGTTTGAAAAATTATTTCTGGGAATAGCTTGGAGTCTAGTGTTCTGTAGTGTGGAATGTTTTACCATCGCATTTAAAAGAATTGTTTCCTTGTATTATTTGCTATAGACATACCATTATGTAATTATTTCCTTCATTGATGGACATTTGGATAATTTTAGGTTTTTACTATGACAAACAGCAGTGCAGAAAACATCATCCATATTATATGGTATCTAAGGGAACCTTAATAAATAGAAGTCCTCCTGTCTAAGGTCTGGAATAAATTGAAAAATAAAATAAAGTGTAGAAACAGGGACAGAATGTTCTCTTGATCACTGATACGGCTTAGATCTGTTGATGAGGAGGTCTGCTCATTTGGCTGTCCCCTTTCAGGCCAGCTTCCCCACCGCAGCGGCACCGGGTCGGCACTTGAAGCCGCCCGTGGTGGTTGGCCCAGCGCCGGCACGTGCGACTCACGGGGCACTTTTCACATGGCCTTGGAGGAGGACCGGTGTGGGCATAGCTGAGCTAAGGAGGAGCCCAGTTGTTTTTTTCTTATACTGTCCATTTAAATAAATAATTTGTTGGGGTAGAAGAAATTTGGGGGCCGTAGTCCCGAGAGGGTGGGACCCATTTCTGTCATGCTGTGTCTGTGCGGCATCAGGGAGGAGGAGAACATCTCTGTACGGCCGTGTACACTGGGCACTCCGCAGGCGGGAAGGCGGCCTTGCTGGGAACGACCTCTGGAGGCAGGGGCCGGGGGCTGCCCTTGCACTGGACCCGTCCTCGCACGTGGAGCCTGCAGTCTCTGCCCACAGCCACTAAAACGGGGAAGACTTGTGCCCTCAGCCCATCCGTATTTGTCTGTCCCCAACTAGCTAGTATTTTTGTTTTGATTTTTGGTTTAATTATTGTATAATGGCTAGACAGGGGCTGTAACGTTTGTGCTGTGGTGAATTTGTTGTTTCTCGTGTGTCTGCTTTGTGGATGCCCCTGCTGTGTTGTTTTGTGTGTAGTAGACATTTTGTTGCTGCTAGACCTTCATTGTGGACTTTTCCTTTATTAAGCCTAATGAAGTGCTTCTCCTTTGCCCATTTAATTCTTTTACTCAAATGTCGCCCGTTACTTATTAAGATCATGAGATGACCATGACCTCTTTGTATTTGACTCTGGGATACACCATACCCATCCTTCAGATTTTAAAAATTTTATTTTCTCTCTTGTTCTAGATGTTTCTCTAATGTAGTACTTGTAATTGGGTTTTGCTTTATGATCCATATGGAGTCTTTTCCTTACGAGATGAATTCAGCATCTTTAAATGTATTGATACGTTTGATCTTAACGTCTATCATGATTTTCTGTGCCTTCAGATTTTGGTGGTTTCACATTTAAAAGATCATATTAAGTACGCTGTGTGGTTGTCTTTGGATTCTGTTTGTGGGTTTCTTTCTTTCTTTCTTTTTAAGATTTATTTGTTTGAATGAGAGAGGAAGACAGTGAGTGTGCATTTAGGGGGAGGGGTAGCAGGAGAGAGACTCTCAAGTGGACTCCCCAGCGGAGCACATGGTGGGTCACGGGGCTCAGTCTCAGGATCCTGAGATCATAACCTCTGAGCTGAAATCAAGAATCGGACGCTTAACCAGCTGAGCCACCCAGGCATCCCTCAGTTGCTCATTCTTATTATAGCGTCACATGCTGTACTCGATTCTTTTCTTTGGAAAGTTTTGTTGACCTCTTAGTATGAGCAGAATTGGTATATTTCCAGTTATATAATTAATTATAATTTTATAATTCTTCCCTCCCCATTACCCTGAGCACTGTATTTATATGACATGTCTCCTCAGGCAAGGGAAGCAAGCAAAAATAAACTATTGGGACTACATCAAAACAAATAGCTTTTGCACAGCAAAGGAAGCCATTGACAAAACAAAAAGGCAACCTAGTGAATGGGAGATGTTTGCAAATGCTATATATCTGATACAGCGTAAATATCCAAAATATATAAAGAGCTCCTACAACTCAAGAGCAAAAACCATTCTGGTTAGAAAGTGGGCAGAGGACCTAAACAGACGGTTTCCAAAGAAGACATGGAGGTGGCTGCCAGCGATGTGAAAAGCTGCTCCACTTCACTCGTCTGGGGAATGCAGATCAAAACCACAATGAGATAGCACTTCATACCTATCAGAATGGGTAGGATCAAAGATAAGAAGTAACAAGTTTTGGTAAATACGGGGCGAAAGAGAAACCCTTGTTTGCTACTGCTGGGAATATAAATTAGTGCAGCCAGTAGGGGAAATAGTGTGGCAGTTCCTCAAAAAGCTGAAAATAGAGTTACCATATGATCCAGTAGATACTGGGGATTTACCCAAAGAAAACGAAAACACTAATTTGAGAAGATATCTGCAGCCCTGTGTATTGCAACATTATTCACAGTAGTCAAGATATGGAAGAAACCTACTTGTCCATTGATAGATGGACGAATAAAGAAGATGTAGAGTGTGCATGCGCGCACACACACACACACAGTGAAATATTACTCAGCCATAGAAAACAATGAGATCTCCCCATTTGCGACAACATGGATGGACCTAGAGGGTATTATACTCATGAAATAAGTCAGACAGAGAAAGACGAATATCATATGATTTCACTTACAGCGCAATCCAAAAAAACAAATGAACAAACGGAAAACCAGATGCTTAAATACGGAGAGCAAACTGGGATTGCCAGAGGGTGGAGGGAATGCATAAAATAGATAAAGGGGATTAAGGTGCAGAGTTGTGGGTATAAAATCAGTACGTCATGGAGACGAGGAGTACAGCATACGGAGTACGCGGTCATGTAATAACGTATGGTGACTGATGGTCACCAGACTTACTGTGGTGAGCGAACACTGAGTTATTTACAGAATTGTTGAATTACTGTGTTTTACACCTGATGCTTATATGATACTTAGGTCAGTTATATTTCAGTTTGAAGAAACCAAATTATTCCCTTTTACTTTTCTCACCTTTTTTTCTCATTTTTTCTTAATGCTATTTGTCATTTTAAATTGATTCATACCTGTGTTACTTGATTTTAAATTATATCTATAAAAATAAATGTAGGTAATATATTTAGTTGAACCCTGTTTATAAAAGACCCAGAAGTAGTCTACTTTATTCTCTTGGATTTATCATTTTCATATTATTCCAGTCATAGAAGCTTTAGGAAGAGACCTGTTGAGGTGTCGGTGACGTGTAATGAGCTGTGTGTATTAGCATGTGCTGTGCATTGATTTTGACTTCTGGAAAAATCACCCCAACCGAGATGGTGAACATGCCCATCACCCCCAGAAGTTTCTTCATGGCCCGCGGCGATCCCTTTCCCCTGCCCCTTCATTCCTTACCTGTCCTTAGATAACTGCTGAGCTGCTTTCCATCACTGGAGACTAGTTTCCATTTTTAGAATTTTTAGTAAACGGAGCACAGTTTGTATCAATTTGCATGTCATCTTGCAGCCCATTTTTCTCGAGGTTTATTGATGTTTAGCACGGGTGGGTCAGTAGCTGGTTCCTTCTTACCGCGAGTAGTGTCCATCCTACGGAGGTCACACAGTAGAGCTGCCACAGACGCTCGTGCGGAGGTCTTCCCGCTTTTGCATTTGAGTCTGACCGAAAGACTTAGGGCACTTACTGCTCCCTCTCTCTGCGGGGGGCAGCGTGTTATCCTGCAGGATGGTGAGGCGGTCAGGTTCCCCGTGGATATCTGGGTGTCCAGTGCTTCCCCCGCGATCTTGTTCAAGTGCAGCTCCCGGGGCGAGGGGTGCGGTAGCTCCGGCGTGGGGCCTGGGGCTGCACGGTCCGGCTCCAGGTGATGCTGCTGGGCCGCGGGCCGTGCTTTCCCAAGCAAGGGTACAGAGCCTGGAGTTCTTGGAGCCAGACAGGGATGCTGTATTGTTTTCCTACCAGGTAATAGTAGACTACATCTCGTATCAGTTTCACGAGCAAAGAAAATGACTCCATGTGTGACGTCCGTCAGCATGTGACGTTCCACGAGCTCGCTCGCGGTCGGTCTGTCTGTCTGTCTCTCACTCGGTCGCTCATTCGTTGTCGTGAACACCTGGGGCAGCAGTGGACAGTGAAAGTCACCACTCAGGCCTGTTTAGTCTACTCTTCCTGACAAGGCTGGGGGCGGCCAACCTTGCTTCTCCTTCTCCGTGTTTCCCTGTATGTTTTGGAAGTTTGGTCAGAAAGGGACGCTCTGGTGTTGGCCCTCGTCTGCTAACCTGTAGTCATGCCCTGGGGACAGTTTGGGTTGGAGATTTGCAGGGAGGCCCCAAGTCAGAAATCTGTTCCAGTCAAGGGACAGCAGAGCTCAGAGCCACTGTGCTTGTCAGACTTCCCTCAGACGCGTAGTCATGGGTCCCCGAGGCAGGCTGGACTGTTGTCTTGCAGAGCTGTGGCCTGGGTCGAGGCTGTGAGAGCTGCTGACGGGCCGTCGGGCCAGTGGGACTCCAGTTGCGGCTCCAGCGGGCAAGCGATGGCAGCTCCTTTGCTCTGTGTCCCCATCAGCACTGAAGGTCAGGGTACTGCTGAGGTCACAACGCTGGGAGGAGGGTTAAGTGATGTTCGTAAGGTGCTTAGGACAGCGAACCCACCTCGTAAGCACTTTCTCCATGTGCTCAAGCCACAGGCAGCCATATGGAAAACTAAGACAGGCGGAGAAGAGGTAGGGCTAGGAAAATCAAGCATCTTTTCTCAGATTGCACAGTGGTTGCCCCCTGGCTCCTGGGAACAGTGGCTCCCGTTGACAAGCCTCGAGCCCAACTGAGATGCGGCGCGAGTGTGTGTTGGCATCCGGGTTGGTTCCTTCTTGCTCAGAGGTCCTGGCTGGGCTCCAGAAGTGCAGCCCCTGCATGCTTTGGCCAGGAGTGGTTGTATTTTGTTTCTGTGCTTCCTCTGAAACCTGGTGATGGGAATGGGAGAGGACATGTGAAGGTGAAGGTTGGAGTTGGAATTCATGATAATTAGGGATTTATTGTAATTTTCAGTTAACCTGGATTTTATTTCTATTCTTTTTGAGTGATACCAATAAAGTCAGACTTCTAGTATGCTATATGAGCATTTCTTTTGAAATGTTTCCATTTTGTATAAGAACAGTCAAAGCCATATTTAAAAATCACAACTGACACTAACGTTTTCCTTTAATAATTGAATCTCTCTTTTTCTGGAAACATCTGAAAACCTCTGTTACGTATAGCTTCTTTCTTGGAGCTGAAAGTAGGCCTGCTCCCCTTCCCCCCTCGTTCCTGGTCTGACTCCAGTGCGCCTCCGTCATTGGGGTCCTCCTGCAGACACTGAGGTAGACCAGAGCCTTCCCGGGCAGCTCCTTTGTCTTTCTCTTGAAAAAGCAGAACTTGAATTGTTTGCTTTTAATTATATTTTTAGGAGCATTTCAAAGGATTATTATCTTCTTTGTCATACCTGGCCCATTTCCTGGTACTAAACTCAAAATAGCATCTGATCCTGTTGGTTGCGTAACACGCCGAGTCATAATTTCTTCCTTTTGCTGTTGGGATAACTGGTGCTCCCGGCAGCTCTGATGTCATCCAGTTGCGCTCTTACACAACTACCGTTGTGCTGGTCCCCAGCTCTCGGGGACGGGAAATCGGCCCTTCTGAAGTGTGTGTATTCAGTCCACTGAGATTATTAAGTGCTACCAAGCAGAAAAAATACTGGATGCAAAAACTAGCATATGAGGTAACTGTGAAACTAGCATGTGCTTTGGGATGGCTCATCTTTTCCTGAAGAAAATTTGCTAAGAGAGACATCTTTCAGGGGAAGATTAAGATTGCATAAAATTTAAGATTCAAAAACAAATTTAATTAAAAAAACTTTTAATTGAAGTATACAGTTGACTCACTAGAACTTCAGAATTTATAATATTGTAAAATGGTTGAAATTTAATTATTCATTGAATGCTAATTGAGCTGTTCTTAAATAATTTTTTAGTAGGAAAAAATTTTATAGACTGCTTTATGTAATGGTAGTTTATGTTAACTAGCATTTGAAAGGTGCAAATAATTTACCTTTCTAATAATTTGAGAGTGTTAATATCCTGTTTTCCTTATTCTTGTTTTGTGTAAGGACCCTACACTTCTTGTCATTTTATTTTAGATACTTCACATAAAATATAATGTTAACAAACTTTCAGCCCCTTGAGAAAATGTGTTCATTTTTTAACTATCAAATTTAAGAATAGTTGTCATTATTTCCAAAGAATTAAGCATTTAGGGGGAAAGTGCTGATTCTTGCGCTTTAGGATTAAGAAGACTTGAGCTGGAGAAAAGTCATCTCACCACCTCCCCACCCCCACCTCCCAGATCACCATGTTTGTGTTGGCTTGTTTCTCCTTAGTTCCTACCTTGTTACTCCAGGTCAGGCAGAACCTGAATGCCCTCTCTGCCATCATTTTATTTTATCAACATAATGTTTGTTTATAGCACCTCTTACAATCAAAGGAGGGTATATTTACCCGTCCATTTTATTTGTGCGTTTTAAAAAATTTTTTAAATGTTTTAAAAAGGATTTTTATTTATTGGTTAGAGAGAGAGGGAGAGAAAGAGCACAAGCAGAGGGAGAAGCAGGCAGAAGGAGAAGCAGACTCTCCGCCAAGCAGGGAGCCTGATGTGGAACTTGATCCCAGGACCCTGGGATCACAAGCCAAGCCAAAGGCAGATGCCCAGCCATCGGAGCCACCCAGGCATCCCTTTATTTGTGTTTTTAATGTGTAGTGCTTCTTTTTTTCTTTTAATGACATTTTATACTTCTAAAAAATAATAGCTTTTAAACTTTCTGTTGGCTAGTGTGACTTTTAAGTATGATATTTATTTGATAACATTAACTAACAGAATTGTAAAGCAAAGCCTTGCCAGGTGTTTTTGGGGTATCCGTCCCCTGACGTAGTGACACGGACGTTATAGGTGGACGCGGGTCGTAACCTTGCCGTATGCTTACTGGGACGCTTCGGGGCTCATGAGCTTGTGGAATGTTACTCTTGTAATTTACAGTCAGCTCACTCCTTGGACCTCTCAACTTCGTCTCCATGTTCAGTTCACAGTTTGATGGGAAGGAGATGCATTTGTTCCTGTTTGCGAGGGGAGGCCACCCCTGTCAGCTGGGACTTGGCATTTTCAGAAGCTGGAACTCAGGAGTGCGTATGTTTCAGGCCCGGGTTTGACTGTAGAGGCCTTTACACTCCTCTTTGTGGTTCTGCTCTCAGAAGAGCCCACGTCCTGCAAGGGAGTGCCCTGGGCGTTTTCATAGGGCCCAGAGAACACGCCCGTCCTCTTCTGGTCTCTCTGTGCTCAGGAACCCTTTACGCTCTGTCTTTTCCATAGCGGCATTGGTCTGTGTATATTCACGTCATTTCTTTAAGGTACTAAGTAAAAGACGTTCGTGATGAAAAGAAAAGCAGGGAGAACAGGAGGTTTAATGTCACAGGGGCAGGAGAAGCAGTCCCAGGTAGGAAGAAGGGTGTTACTGACCCCGCACCCATGTGCTCCTCTCTGTTGCGGCGCGGGTGCGCGGCGATAGGCGCTGCGCCAGGAGAGCGTGGACGGAGTGCCGCGGAGATGCCAAGGCAGGGAGCCCGGAGCAGTGCCTTGGAAGAACCTTCGGAGCTAGCTGGGCGCACCAGGCGGAGGGCAGCTTGTCCGCAGGCCTGGATGGGAAGCGCTTCTGGAACATATAGTGCAGGCCTGAGGTTGGAGAAGAGGTCGGGCGGGTGGACAGAGCCTAGTTTATCCGCTGCTTCCTGTGCCATGTTCATTGTTTTCTCCATTTTTATCCCGAGTGTGGAATAAATCACTGTACAGTTTTAACTGGGGGAAATAGCATGACCGCATTTGCGTTTTAGAAAGATTAGACCCCAGCACCTATGGAAGGTGCATTGGAAGGGCCAGTCGCAGGGGAAGCTCTGGCAGGGACTTCCTGCTGCCGAGGGATGAGGGGACCCAGAACCGACTGTAGGACAGGGAGGGGGCTGGCAGCTTTGTGAGCTGTGGGGAGGAGGACCTCTGGGACGACTCTGGGCATCTGTCCGGGGCAGCTTGGGGGATGGAGACACTGCCAAGCGGGAAACAGAATCTAGAAGGAGGGCTGGCGAGAAGAGCAGCTGGTTTGAGCTGGCGCATGTCAATGGAGGTGATGCACATGGGCCCGTCGGCAGCCGGGTAGGGAGGTGCGGCTGATGGGGACGTTTGGGTCGGAGGTAGGGATTTGGACGTCCCTGGTATTGTGTGGTCAAGGTTCTGGGTGGGAATGAGACCTCCTGGGCAGAGTGTCTGTTGGGAGAGGAGGAAGGCTGAGAAAGAACGGGAAGTGGGAAGAAAGGGAAGTTGACAGAGGGGTTCGCCAGGCAGACGAAGAGAGGCCTGTGCGGCACTAGTGTTTGGCCATCAGCGGCAGCAAGTTGCATAGGGACCAGATAGCGGCCCCTGGTTACGGGAGCACCTCCCGGTGTCCCTGGAAGCAGGGCCAGAGCAGCCCGGGACGGACGGGGTGCGGCTGGAGTGCTGCAGCGGGCGCTGCGGCCGGGGCGGGCCTCCGTGACTGTCCTCCCTCAGGAAGCTTGTCCTCTAGTCCTCGACGGGAGCCAGAGAGAAGCTGAGGGGTGGGTTCTGATGGGAGCGACATGAGAGGGGTCTAGGATCCTGGAAAGGCAGGCGTGAGAGTTGGGCCGCAGAGTCACTCCACTTGACTTATCGTGGTTTGAGATGATCTTGGAAGCCACTCAGAGGGACTTGCCGTTAGATTTCCTTATTGATCTTTCTTTCCTTTTGTGTGTGTGTGTGTGTCAGATAAACATTACCAGATACTGTTTTTTCATTAAATTTATTTCCTGACGGTAGACCCTGACACAGCTGTCTGTTTGCTCCCAAGTGTGCTGTCACGTGCGCCTGGGGTGGCCTTTGAGTCTGGCCTGGCCCTCCAGCCCTCCCCTCCCTGGGTGTTCAGGCAGCCCACAGCTGGGGCGCCCCTGCCCTGCCCGGCGGCCGCACCCATCCCTGCTCTCCGGGAGGGCTTTGTCTTCGGGGGCAGTGAGGGCTGTGCTCCGTCCCAGGCGTTTCCGATTTTGCTCGTAAAATAAGTCTGATCATTTCTGTGTGTGAGTGAAACTCAGGGTACTTTAGCAAATTTGTATGTGTTACAAGTCCAAGAATGCACCTCTCTGACTGGAATTTCGTATTTCAGAATACAAAAGAAGAGATTCTTAGGGATGGTATCATCTATTTCCTTCCTTCCTCCCATCGATTTTATTTATTTTTCCAAAAATTGAGCTATAATTGCCATATAACATCGTGTAGGTTTAAGGCATAGAATGTTGATTTGCTGTATTTATATATTACGATATGATTACCCCGGAGCGTTAGCCAATACTTCACGCCACATGATGATTACTTACTTTTCAGGGCAATCAGAGATGGCACCACGTTCTGTTTGTCCTGGAGTAAGGTTGGCCAGCCTCGCTTCACATTCCCATTGTCAGAGATAAAATTAATATGGAGGAAGTCTGCTTCACATAATAATTAATCAGTCAGCTTTTGAACCAGCTATGAAAACAAAGTCTGTATGTTCCAGTTTACAAAATCTCATTAATATAATATTTGGGGCTCAAGAAAGTCTGGTTTGAGCTCTTTGGGTGGCTGACTCCTTCCCTGGGCATGCTTTTGGGAAGGCCCTCGGGACCTTCTCCGAGCCGCTTCGTCCTGAAACGTGCTGCTGGATAGAGCCTGGTCGGTCTCTAGCTGGGGCGCGTCCTGCTGCTTCCTAAGTGACAACTGGTGGGCAGGGCCCCAGCAGCCGCTCAGCTGGCCTTTGTCTGCTCTGAGAAGAGATATTATTTCGTTGGATGAGACTGTCACTCCAAGTTCCATGGTGACCCATAAAGGATCGTGAACTTTGCAGTTATACCGAAGCCACTTCAAACAGAAATTTATATGAACCAAACGTCTCATAACGGACATTAGGCTCGAAGATTGAGGAGGGCATGTATTGCATGGAGCACCGCGTGTTGTATGTAAACAATGAACCTTGGAACGCTTCATCCCAAACTAATGATGTATTATGTGGTGACTAACATAACACAATAAAAATTTTTTAAAAATCACAAAGTCAGAACCGTGATTGTGCTAATTGAGCAGAAAATATTTATGGAAATATTTCAGGGACACGGGAAGATTTAAAGACATTCTTGCATGTTTATTTGGTGGAACTCTACACAGTTGTTGCATGTTTGAAGAATAATAACAAAGGAAATGACTATTTTGTTTAAGGCAAACGAGCTACAAAATTCTGTATACGGTATCCCTTTTAAAAATAAATTCACAAAAAAGCGTGTAAGATAAATTACATAGTGAGGTCACGATCTTCCCGAAGAAACATGAACTCTTTGCTCTGTTTCAGCTAATCTGCCGGTGCCAACAATCGCGGCGATCGACGGGCTTGCCTTGGGCGGTGGCCTCGAGCTGGCTCTGGCGTGCGACATCCGCGTGGCAGGTGAGGACCGCCCCGTCAGAGATGACGGTGTGCTTGCTCTCCAGATGCTTCCCGATGCTCTTCTCTTCCCTGGTGCTGAGTAGAACGTTTAGAAGGAGTCACCCCCTGGGCGTGATGGAGAGCGGAAGATTCCCAGTGTGGGAGACAGTCTGCTAGAGGAGAGGAGGACGGGAATCGGGTCAGACAGAACTGAATGTGCGTCGCAGGCCCTGTCCTTCTCTGATCAGTTTCCTCCTCTGAAATGGGGGAAATGACAGGGGCGGCGCGAGGATCCAGTGAGCGGATCCGTAGCCTGTGCCCAGTCCAGGCACTTAAGTCATGTCAGCTCAGGAACGACAGCTTAATCTCTGAGGTTCACTTGCTTCTTGCTTGGTTTCCTGTGGGTGGGATGAGGCGATTATGAAAATAATACCGAGAACAATTAGTGCTGAGCACTGACCCGGTGCCCAGCCTGGCTCCGAGCCCCTGACGTGAGTTACGTCACGCCACGGCCTAGCAGCCCCCGTGATAGGCGCTCCGAGCTGCTGGAGGAAGCTGGGGCCCGGAGAGGAGGCAGGAACGGGCCCGGAGCCGTGGCTGAGCTGGGACCGGAACCCAGGCAGTCTGGCACCACGGCCGACACTCCCCCCATTCTGCCAGAGCCCCGCGGACTGCCACCATATGGCCACATTGGGGTGACATAAAGGGACCCTGGCCCCGAGGAGCGGGCGAAGCAGGCAGCAGGCTGTGTGTCACCGTTCTTCCCCGGCTCCCACCATGACTCCTGAAGCAGCTGCCTGCAAACGATGGAGTCATTGTGATCAGGTTTTCCATACCTCTTGACTACTTCCTGGGCATTGTAGCAGCCCATCCATGTGGACCCCTTCCCCTTTCTACTGCACTTTAGATCTCTACCTACTTGTCTGGAAACACGAGTTTTCAGTGGAAAAGCCGAGGTACCCGTAGTCAGTTTCTGAAAGAGTGCAGGTTGTGGGGTTAGGATGTGGGAGGTGGTCCAGATGCGTGTGGGTTAGGGTCAGTAAACAGGTAGTTAAGGGGTTCTGCGGTCGCCGTGACAACAGCGCACAGGAGGAGGAGCCCTGTCCAGCGGTCAGGACAGTCAAACCATTTGTCAAAGCCACCAGAGATTCGGCCCTGAAAAGCCGCCGTGGGGGGCGTCATCCACGAAGCTGTTCGATCCGCGGGACTCTTGAGCGGCTGAAGACCCTGCCTCTGAGACGCGGCCCGCGCCGCCTCCGAGCAAGCGAGGGGCCTGCGCCGGCGGCCGGCGGTGCCAGGTCGGACCACGCGGCTCAGCCCCGTCTTTCGGCGCCGCCGGTTACTGCCCTGCCGCCCGGTTTTGAAGAGGAAATGTTAGGGGGCTCTCCTGTCTGTCATGTACAGCGTTTACCTATTTCTGCAACCAAATGCCTTCTGAAGTGACTTTCAAAAAGATCTGTGACAGGTTTAATGAGTACACAGGATATTTGTAGCTGATTTTAGTAACTTTTACAAGTTGTAATATTTGAATCTGATGATGCGGATTTTCCTTAATTTTCTTCCTTCCTTTTTTAGCTTCCTCCGCGAAAATGGGCTTGGTTGAGACGAAGTTGGCAATTATTCCTGGTGGAGGTATGAAGTGTCCACACCCGTTGATTTATTCTTAACAACAGGGCGTAAGGCAAAGGGTGTTAATTGAAAAGGTGGCATTTTGGGTAAAGAGACTAATACTGTATTGTTTGCTTTTGTAGCCAAGTCCTTATGTAAAATGTGCTCTTTTAGTTTAGGTGGTTGAGAAGATGCTGGGTATGTTGGGTGCTGCCCTGTTTTTGTGGTGTCTCCTGTGCTTTTCTGTATAATTTCTTAATTTTTAAGTTATTGTTTTCAGCCACATTTTTCTTGAAACATTGCACTGATATTTTGAAAGCGGCCTGCACATGGTCCGACCCCGCTGGAGGAGTGGGCAGGGCTTCCCAGGCTTCATGCCAGCTTTTTTGTTTCTGGGCAGCAGGACAATGGTTGGGGTTAGCGGGTGGCCGGAACTTGGAGCGGAGGTCTTTTTTCTGTCACTACAAGAAAGACAGGTGAGCTTTTGGGGAAGACTCATTTAAGAAAGCATTTTTCCAACACTGATAATGAAATCTTGTATCACCCAATAAATCTGAATTTTTTGGTTTTTTGTCCAATCAGAGAATTTGGAGCTACTCTGGTTTTCATGAAGTTGTTCTCTCAGAAAGTAGGGTTCATTTGAGATGTGCACGTTGATGATTTATTAGTGTATGAATTAAATCACAGTAACAGTGTAAAAAAACAGTAACAGTGTAAAAATTAAAAGTGGCGTTTAGACATTTTAGGTATGTTTTTACCTGGACAGGTTAAAATTGTGTGTTTAACCTTACCATTAGAAGAGTGCTTATCCTGATTAGGGTGGATAGGGAGAAACTAAAACACAATTCAGTTAAATTGGTGACTACCCAGGCCAATGTGTAAGACTCACTGAAAGGTTTCTACTTCAGTTGTCCGTGAAAACGCTATTCTTGTGGGTAAGAGCACTTGATAACTGTCTGTT